>JACAFY010000700.1:1657-31710 GCA_015252635.1 Dictyostelium capitatum
TTGTTGTTTAGATAATATTATATTTATAATTTCAAAATTGGAATTACTTTCAGCAATTTTAAAATATTTTGAATTTGTTTGATAAAAATCAAACATTATTGAATCACCATAGCTTTCTTGAAGATAATCAATAAACTCAACTCTATTTGATAATGAAATTGATTCAAATATTATATTCCAACATTTACCAATTATTGAATTACCTTCATCATCAATTTTATTATGAAATTCGATTGTCAAAAAATCCATAAATTGTTTTAATGAATCTGAATGACCAAGTGATACTAGTTTTTTAATTAAATCTTTTTCATCCAAGTCACTAAATAGTAACTTTGAAATTTCTGGAGTATCTAAATACTTGAAATTGTTTAATGATCTTTTAAATTCTAAAATAGATTTACTAAAATCATCATTGTAATAATGATACATAAATGTGCTATTTATCAAATTCCATTCTTCATTTTCACCATTAAACCGAACATTGTGTTTTTGATCTAGTGGTGCATTCAATAGTACCCAATTATAAATTTCAAATGATGCGCAACAATGATATGATTGAAATGTTGGAGTTATTTGTAAAATTTTAATAAATTTTGGTAATGTAATATCCTCTGAAACCCATTTTAATGAATACTTTTTCCAAAAGTTAAAATTTGAAATTGGCTGAATGAAATCATCAAAGTTTTCATCATTAAATATAAAATCACTTGATAAATAATCTGGATGAAATTTAAAATTACCAACTAATTCCTTATAATCATTTTGATAATTTGATTTAAAATAGTTTAAAAATGATTCGCGATTTACAAATTGTTTAAATTTAAAGTATTTTCTAAATTCTTGAATTCCATAAACCAAATCAAATACTAATCTATTAAATGGAACGCCATCAATTATTATCCATATGAATAAATTCTTTATTTCATCATTTTTTAAATGATCTTGTTTAAAATTTTTTAATATACCAAGTGTGAATTCCAATAGTTGTAAATCTCCATGTTTAAATAAATATTTTAAAATATATTCCAATGAATATCTATTACGTGAGTTTGAATGATTTTCTTTAAAATCTTGAAAATATTCAGTCATGAATTGTTTTTTCTTTTCATAATCTACCATACAATATCTAAATATATCAATTTCACAATTATGGGTGTAATATGAAATACTTGATAATAATTTTATATATTTATACTCACCAGTTGATAATGCACATTCTGCTGCAAATTTCTTATTCTCTTTTGGTACATTTAAATCAATTGAATAATCATTATTATATCTTGAGTTGTAAATCAATACATTATCCAATAAATTTGAATTTGTATATGCAATTGCCATTGCAACCAATGGTTTTAATAATTCATCATAACTTCTGTCAATATCATGAATACTTTTTGATAATATATTTGTGTCTAATTTACCAATTTCGATCAATTTTGATTCTGATAAAATTGTAAATGGTGGTAATGGAATACAAATTGGTTTTGGTCTTTTAAAATGAACCAATGTATCTTTTAAATAATAAATTATATTACAAACTCTTAATATGTATTGTAAATCAACTTGATTTAATAAAAAGTCTATTACACAATTAAAATTTATTTGTAATATATTGTGACCTGGTGGATTTAATTTTAATTTATGAATTAAAAATTCAATGGATTTAATTTGTTCTCTATAATTTTCTTTTGATGAATCCAATTTTAATAGTGTATTCCATAATGATATTTGATGTTGATTTAGTTCCATTTGATGATTATCCATTAAATATTCAGCAACTTTTAATTTACCCATTGTAATTGATGCTTTATATAATTTGATCTTTTCTTCAACTGTAGGATTATATTGATTACCTTCAAATAGTATTCTTATTGGTATAACATTATCTGTTGTCATTGATAATCCAACTGTTTTTGAGACTGTTTGTTTGTCACCAGTAAAACGACTTGAATAATTTTTAAATAAATTTTTCCATAATTCTATATCTTTTTCATTATTTTTAAATGTTTTGTATAGTATATCTGATGCATTTGAGAAATCTAGTACATCACCATTTTTAACTTTTAACTTTAATAATTCTTTATATGATTTCGATAATTTATCAACATTGATTATTTCATCATATTTTAAATATTTTTCATCCAACAACCTTAAATTTGCTTGAAAACCAAATATATTTTGTCTTAATATATTATTTCTAAATATTTTAAAAAACAATATTTCATTCATTGTTTTGGTTGTATCCATTTTATGTGGGTATGGTGTTTATAAAAATAAGTATTAATAATATTATTTTTTTTAAAAAATCTAAAAGGTGAAATGGATATTTTGTGATTTTTTTTATTTTTTTTGAATTTTTTAAAATTTCATTTGTTTAAAAAAATAACATGTTAACCCCTAAAGTATCCTAATTTTTTTTTAAAAAAAAAATTGTTTTTGCTGTCGCGCGTCAGCAAAAAAAACTGTAAATTCAAAAATAATAAATTTTTTTTTTTTTATTTTTTTAAAATATTTTTTTTTTATTTTTTTAAAATATTTATTTTTTTATTTTTTCCCAAATTTTATAGAAAAATTGGTATTGTGAAAAACTATACTACAGTCTGCATGAAGATGAATTTTATGACATTCGCAATAGTTACTAATATAATTGAGCCGAGCTGTTTTATGCAAATTAGCTACTGATTGAGGGTGTTGACTGCACATAAAGCATACTTTTCTCTTTTCACTAACTAACAATTCTGGTATGAGAACTACATTTGCACACCTGTGTGTTCTTTTGGTATTTTGGTGTTCGAGGAATATATAATTGCATATATGCAAAAGGAAGTCTCTAAATAAAAAATTATCCTTTCCCAATATAAATGTAATTGCGACCCAACAATTAAATAGTAATATATAGAATATATCATTCAATACCACTCTTTGAAATGTCCTAACACCTACATGGACCAGTTGGTTTTTTTGATGTTTTTCTTTTTTTTAGTTCAGTTGATGATATTAAAAGATTGTGGTTTATATTGTCACCTTCATCCTCGTCATTAATGTTATTACTGTAAATATTATTATTACTGTTGCTGTTGTTGGTGTTGTTGTTGGTGTTGTTGTTGTTATCTGAAATATTATTTAATCTTTTCCTATTTGTCTGTGACATAAAAAAAATACACTACAAATAAATAATATAATATTTAAAATAAATAAATAGTTTATTGAATCAACATTGTAAGAGATATTAAAAGAATTGTTGTAGTTATTTGTGTACAAAAAAGTATTTTTATATATAAAACGTAAAAAAAAAACCAACTGGTTTTTCATGAAAAAATATTTTTTTTAAAAAAAAAAATTTTTGCTGTTTGCTCTGTCAACTCTAACACTTTAGGGGTTAAAACCAAAACAACAGTGAATCGACACAGCTCTCTAATCCTCGATTGACAGTTATTTTTATATGTAAAACAAAAAAAAGTCCATCTCTGTGCTATAAAAATTGAAATTATAGTTACCCGCTTTATGATTATAATATTTCCCCCAAATTTCTTATTGGCACTGTTGATTTAAATCAAACAACTATGCCCAATGCTTTATGCCAATCAAAATATTGTACTATTTTTTAATCAATAGCAGATTTTTACATTTTGAAAAAACCGAGCTGGTCTCTTCATTTGATTTTTATTTTTTGGATAAGTTATTGTTAACCATACCAATTTCAATTGGAGTTGTAAATTGATAATTTATTATTTTTTAATTTCTTTTCAATAAATGATTTAATTGGAAAACTTGAATGAATTTCATTTATTTTCTCTAATGATTTTTGAGTTAATTGTGTGTTGTAATAATTTTTATTTGATGATAATTTAATTTGCTTGAAAAATTGTTTTACTGGTTCAAATTTACCATTTTCAATTAAATAGTTTATATCTAGATGATTGTTTTCTTCGAAATGATGTCGAAATGGTTCCAATGGAAATTCGTTTGATTCACCAAATTGAATATAGTCTGTATATTTACGTGTTGTAAATAAACAATTTGAAAAATTTAATAAACCATTTGAAAATTTATGCTTTATATATTCTAATTGAAATGGATTATAAAATGATGATAATGGTATTTGAATTTTTGTTGTTTGTTGTTCAACTGTACTACTGCCACCACCACCATTTAAATATTGAACTATTAATTTATCAAATACATACTTGAATAAATAATCAGATTTAATTTCATCTAATAATGATATTAAAAGTAATGATTTGGCTGAAAATTTATAATTTAATTTTTCGTTCATTAATTTTGCAACCTGTAAATTCTTACAATAATCAATTGATGAACTTGTTGATAAACATCCAATTTTATTATCATGTAAATATTGAATGAATTGCAAATCACTTGTTTCAACTACAGATATACCAATTTGTATTGAATCAAATTCAAATAAATTTCTATGATTACAATGATAATATTTAAATAAATTGAAGTTACATGTCAATAAATCACCAAAGAATAATTTATTATCAAAATTATATTCTTTTAAAATTGAATTAATTTCATTTAATTGATCTTTTAATTTACTGTTGTTTACTTCTCCATTTGTAATTTCTTGAATTTCTTTATTGAAATATTTATTTATATTTTTAAATAAACATTGAAACATTTTATAAATTGGTATACCCAATGAAGAATATTTACAAAATAATGAAATATTCTTAATTTGTAATGATAAATCACTGTTTAATATATCACTATCTGGATTTAATAACCAATTATTAATTCTTTTTGAATCTATTAATTTTGAAATTGAATATTTTTGAATGAATGATTCATTGCCAATTGTTAATTCTATAAACTTTTCAATTAATTTAGTATCACCATAAAAACACGATACTTTAATAAACTCTAATAAAAATTGAATTACCAAAGAAGTGTGTGACTTTATTGATTGTCCATTTTTTACATTTTCAAATTCTTGATAAATTAAATCATATTCACCATATTCTCTAATGAAATTAATTTTCATTGAGTAACAATTTATTCTAATTGAATCTATAGATTCATTTTCAAAATAACCAAATATATAAATTCTTTTTATTTCTCTTTCAAAATTATAATTATTTAAATTTATTCCATTTGGAGTTGTTGGTTCTTCTTTTGTCTTTGATAATTTTGATTTTAAATTTGATACCCATCCATTATTATTGATATTATTACCACCTCCACTTGAACCACTAATAAGTTTATCATTATAATTTATTAGCCAATTTAATTGATTTTGAATATCTGTACATTTTATCTCTCTATTTGATGAAACTATACCATAATGTAATAAGCATTGGAGAATATTTAAAATATCATTTAGTGGTATTGGTTTAAGTGAGTTATTATAATTTAATATGGTTAATGAATACCCCATAGCTGATCTATATGGATAATATTTTATAATTTTTTTGAATAATTGGTATTCTAAACCGAGTAAATTATCCACAAAAATCGAATTATAAACTTCTTTTTTATTTGTAAATTTAATGGGAACAAATTTTATTTCGTCCAATAAATATTCCAATACTTTGGATCTATTATCTGATTCAATTGCTTTCATAAATGAGGCACTTGATAAATCTTGTAACCCAAATTTCATATGTTTATGAATATATTTAATTATTTCTAAATTACCATTCTTTAATGAAATTTCTAAAATTGATATTTGACCATCTCTATTATATGTTTGGTTTACATCTTGATGTAATAATTTGATTAATTGTAATGATCCAACTTTAATTGCAAATTCATAACAATTGTTAAATCTTGTTGATAATGATTTATAAAAATTTGAATCTTTATTTAATAAAACTTGTTTATTATTTAAATAAAATAAGTTTAATAATTCATCACCATCATTATAATTAATCAATGACTTTAATGTTAGTTGTGGTTTTGTCACTTGTTGTTGTTGTTCTTCAGTTATGAATTTAAAGAATTTGTATAAATTTATATATGTTGTTTCATTGGAATCAATTATTTGATCACCTTTTTTAATTTTATATATCAATAATTCCCAATGGTTATTTTCGATCATCCAATCAAAATTTGATTCGTTATATGATGCTTTTTGTTTAAATGTTTGACTGGTTGATGTTATTATTTTATTTATTTTATAAACCCATGTGTAAATTAAATTTGATAAAAATTTATTACAAAAAACTAATTTATATAATCTATAATTGTTATTATTATCCATTGTGTGATTATTTTTATCTTTTTTTTTTTTTTTTTTTTTTAATTTTGTGGTTTTTTTTTTTTAATTAAAAACTTTTTGTTTTTTTTTTTTAATTATTTAAAAAAAATTAATAATTTTTTTTTTTTTTGTTAAAATTTAAATAATTTTTTTAAAATTTTTTTTTTTTTTTTTATACATTTTTTTTATTTTTTTTTTTTTTTTTTTTTTTTTTTTTTTTAATTTTGTGGCATTGATAAATTAATTAAAAACGCAGTCTATTTTGATTGTAATTAATTAACAAAGCTAGATTGATTCTTTTTTTTTTCTGAAAATTGAAAGATATTTTTTAAATTTTATTTGAAAATTTAAAAAATTGTGTTTTAAACAACACAGTGAGTGATGCTCATATAAATTTTCAAGCACTATTTTTTAATAAAAAAATTAATATAAAAGTAACATATTTATCTGTATAATACCACATAACTAATTATCTGTATTTATATATATATATATATATATATTTATATATATTATTGAACCTTTACAAATATTAATATATTTATTTTTTAATTTTCCATTTTTATAGAATCATTAATTAAACCAAACGCAATAAAAACAAAAATTACAAATAATATAATTGGAATTAATAATTCAATTGAAATAAAAATGAAATATTACCAAAATGATACAAGTTTACTTAATACATATAGTAGTACATTTATATTTACAAGACCACATTTTTCATTTTAATTTACTTAAATATGTACATAAACAAAAATAAAAATATTGTTTCGAAAAAAAAAAGGATTGTTGTAATTTCAAAAATTAAAAAAAAATTTTGAAAAATTGAAAAATTTTAATTTCATTTCTTTTTTTTTTTTTTTTTTTTTTTTGAAACCGTTACAACAGGAGGTTAATACAATATCAAATATAAAATATAAAAAATAATGCATCATGGGCATCATAATAGTAGATATCATCATAATGTAAATCATTTAAAAAGGCCATTAAAAGGTGGTACTGAAGATGATGATATATTAGAGATTACACCGATTGGTAGTGGCAGTGAAGTAGGAAGAAGTTGCGTTTTATTAAAATATAAAGGTAAAAAAGTAATGTTTGATTGTGGTGTACATCCAGCATATTCAGGTTTAGTATCATTACCATTTTTTGATTCAGTTGAATCCGATATTCCCGATATTGATTTATTATTAGTCAGTCAGTAAGTAAAAGTGTTATAGTAATATATCATCAAATGTATACACGCATACTAATATATATTATATAATGACCATTCATTATATATATATTTAAATATTAGTTTTCATTTAGATCATGCAGCAGCTGTACCATATTTTGTAGAGAAAACTAAATTTAAAGGGAGAATATTGATGACACATCCAACTAAAGCAATTTATGGAATGTTATTGGCGGATTTCGTTAAAGTATCAAATATAACCAGAGATGATGATATGTTATTCGATGAAAAAGATTTAAATAATAGTTTGGAAAAAATTGAAAAAGTTAGATACAGACAAAAAGTTGAACACAATGGTATAAAGGTAACATGTTTCAATGCTGGTCATGTATTGGGTGCAGCAATGTTTATGATTGAAATTGCAGGTGTAAAAATATTATATACTGGTGATTTTTCAAGACAAGAAGATAGACATTTAATGGGTGCAGAAACACCACCTGTAAAGGTTGATGTGTTAATCATTGAATCAACGTATGGAGTTCAAGTTCATGAACCAAGATTAGAACGTGAAAAACGTTTTACATCATCAGTACATCAAGTTGTTGCAAGAGGTGGTCGTTGTTTAATACCCGTATTCGCACTTGGAAGAGCACAAGAATTATTATTGATTTTAGATGAATTTTGGATAGAGAATCCTCAATTACATGGTATACCAATTTATTATGCATCTGCATTAGCAAAGAAATGTATGGGTGTTTATCGTACATACATCAATATGATGAATGATCGTGTACGTGCTCAATTTGATGTATCAAATCCATTTGAATTTAAACATATTAAAAACATTAAAGGAATTGAATCATTTGAAGATAATGGACCATGTGTTTTCATGGCAAGTCCTGGTATGCTTCAATCTGGTTTATCACGTCAATTATTTGAACGTTGGTGTTCAAATAAACGTAATGGTGTTGTTATACCTGGTTATAGTGTTGAAGGTACATTAGCAAAACATATCATGAGTGAACCTGCTGAAATCACTAGACTTGATAATGTTAATGTACCACTCAATTTAACTGTATCATATGTATCATTTAGCGCTCATTCTGATTTCCTTCAAACAAGTGAATTCATTCAAGAAATTCAACCACCACATGTTGTTTTAGTTCATGGTGATGCAAATGAAATGTCACGTTTACGTCAGTCATTAGTTGCTAAATTCAAATCGATAAATGTACTCACACCAAAGAATGCACAATCTGTAGCATTGGAATTCCGCCCTGAAAAAGTTGCAAAAACGTTGGGTTCTGTAGTATCAAATCAACCGGCTAAAGGCGATATCATTTCTGGAATATTGGTAACAAAAGATTTCATTCATCATATTGTTTCGGCAAAAGATATTCATAATTATACAAATTTAAAAACCAATATAATCAAACAAAAGTTAACTATACCATTTGCTCAAACATATCACATTCTCTATAGTACATTGGAACAAATTTACGATCCACTTGAAGAATCAAATTTCAATGATGTCAATGATCCTTCATCAACAATCAAACCAACCATTACAATATTCAATGAAATTAAATTAACATTTAACATTGGTATTTCAATTGTAATAGAATGGAATTCAAATACTGTTAATGATATGATTTGTGATTCAATAATTGCATTAATTTCACAAATTGAATTAAATCCATTAAGTATTAAAGTTAGAAATCCAAATTCACAATCATTAAATAATATCGATGAAAATGTTGATAATGGTGTCGATCAACAATCATTAGTAATTAAAAATGAAGATAAAGAAGATAATGGAGATGATGAAGAAATTGTTAAAGTTGTATCAAAGAAATCTAAAAAGTTGACAACCAAATTTGATTTAATTACCGAAACAAAATTATTATTACAACAACAATTTGGTGAAATGAAACCAGATGAATTAGATCCATTAAAATTACATTTAGAGTTAGATAATCAAAAACAAGCAATCATTCATCTTGACACTTTAACTGTAGAATCATTAGACCAAAATTTAAAACAAAAACTTGAAAATTCAATTAGAAGAATTAAATTATCTGTAAACCCTATCTTTAATTTATCAAATAATAATAATAATAATAATAATAGTAGTAATAGTAGTAATAATAATATAAAGAGTATTGAAGATTCAACACCAAGTAATGATGATACTACTATGAAAATAGAATAATTTAATAAAATTTTAAAATTTTTGTATAAACAATCAAAAATCATCTTCATATACCAATTACAATCAAAAATCATGAAACCCGAAATTTACTAAAGAATTCATACCACACAAAGTTTACCAGACACGTTTTTTTTGAAATATCTTCTAAATTTTTAAATTAAAATAAAAATAAATAAAAAAAAAAAAAAAAATTCAGTTGATTTTTCAAATTTTTGTCGTTAATTCTTTTTTGTTTTGGCTCTAAATTTTAATTTATTTATTTATGAATACTCATTTTATTGTATAATTATTAATAATCTATAATATTACATTTGTAAAAAAAAACATATACAAAAATAAGGTAAATATTCACACATACGCACCAAAATAAAAATAGTTTCAATTTTAATAAAAATAAACAATTAATGACAATATACCCATTCATACGCGTGTATACATATATAAAGTTGTGATTGTAGTTTGGTATCATTGTATACAAATAGTTTCACACTATCGAATTCACACACCCACACCCACACCCACACATACATATGTATATATATATATATATATATATTTAACACACCCTCAAAAAATCATGTTTTTATAGTGTATTTTATAATGTATTTCATATAATTATATTTGTGTTATTTTTATTTTTAACCACTATAGGAGTGTATATGATTAACACACATTTAAATTTTTAATACACACATACACACACACAAAAATCATGTTTTTATAGTGTATTTTATAATAATTATATTTGTTTTATTTTTTTTTTTGTACGATATCAAATTACTAATTTTAATTTCAATTCATTACCAATAGAATAGGTGCGAAAATAAATAGCTATAGTAAATAATAATAATAATATAATTAATTTATTAATTTATTTATTTATTTATAGAATATAGAAAATGGGTAAATTAAAATTAAAAAGACCACAAAACATATCATTTAAAAATATGTTTTCAAAAGATACATATCAAAAGGTGGTTAAAAAATGTACAGCAATGTTTGGGTCAGATTATAGATCTATGGCATTATTTCGTGTTGCAATGGCACTTTGTGTAATTGGTGATGTCATTGAACGTGCAACTGATTTACGTGTAATGTATTCAGAGTATGGTATTATGCCAAGACATTTAATTATTGCAAAGTATAGTAGTAATTATTTTGCGCCAATTCATTTAATAAACACAAGTGTTCACTTTCAAGCTTTATTATTTGCATTACATATTGCCTTTGCATCATGTATGTTGGTTGGTTATCGTACAAAATTGTTTTCCATTTTAACTTGGTTCATGACAATTTCATTACAAGCTTACGTTGGTGTAGTTGGTCATGGTGGTGATGTATTCTTTAGAATGATGTTATTTTTAAATATTTTCATTCCAAATGCTCATTACTTTTCAATTGATAACGCAACCTTCTTTTCTGATAATCAACAAACAAAATCAAATGTACACGCTGTCGTTAACTTGACTGAACCTGATCATTCTTTATTATCACCATTACAACAACAACAACAATTATTACAACAACAACAACAAGCATCTCAACAACAAGCACAACAAATTTTACAACAGCAACAAGGTGGTGATTTAAACCAACCACCTTTGTCACCATTACAAATTCAACATCAACAATCATTACAACAACAACAACCATTATTAACTAAAATTGATGGTGGTAATGTTATTGGATCAAATGAAACTGATATTGAAATGGGTGAAATTGGAAATGGTAGTGATAGAGTAATGACACCAAAAAGAGATCCAGATTTTAATCGTTTCCTTTCATTTGGTACAGCTTGTGTCATTTTACAAATGGGTTGTATGTACGTTGCTTCATACTTTCATAAAACAGGTATTGAATGGGAAAATGGTGAAGCCACTTTCTACGCTATTACATTGGATTACTTTGCAACTGATTTTGCTAGATTTTTATTAAATTTCCGTACTCCTCTTAGGTATGTCGTGATTAATAGCTGTATCGATTTTAAAACATCCATACTAATTCTTTGATGACTTCATACAGATTATTAACAATTGCAGTTGCAAAATGGGAATTATTAGGTATATTCTTTATTGTATCACCAATTTTCACAGATTGGTTTAGATTATTTGGAGCAATTGGATTCATTGCAATGCATGCAGGTTTTGTAGCATGTTTACGTTTGGGTTTATTCTTTTTCGTTACAGCATGTGCTCAATTTATAAATGTACCAACATCTGCATGGGAAGTATTTTTTGCATGGACAGATAAAAAAATATTAAAGGGTCAACGTCCAACTCGTGTTTATTACAATATTACAAGTCCAATTAGTCAAAAGATTGCATTGGTATTGAAAACATTTTTCATTATTCCTGGTCATGCTCAATTCTCTCCATTGGATCATATGATTAGAGAAGAGGATTCAATTAATGGTAATGTTGCTGCATATTCATTAACATCATCAGGTGATCATTCAGATGATGATAACAATAATAATGTTGATAGTGATAAACTACTTGGACGTCGTCGTGGTGGTAATAGTAGTTCTGCAACAATTAATGGTAATCATACATTTGTATCACCATCATCAATGTTTGGTAAAAAAGATTTAGTTGGTGATGATTGGTTAGTCACAATTGATGCAAATGGAATTAGAAAACGTAACATTTATGCATTGAATTATATTGCAAGTAAATCAGTATTACTCTTACCATTTTCAAAAGCATTCTCTTATGTACCAGCCAATGTATGTGAAATGTCAACCAAAGTAATGCAATTAATTCATAGTCGTTCACAACAATCTCAAGTAATGTCTAGTGGTAAAAGATCACTCTACCAAAAGAAAAAGAATCCAGCCCCACCACCACGTCGTATCTATGGTATATTAAATAATATTTGGATGGCTTTCCTCTGTTGGTTCATTTTATCATATAATTTCAATACATTCAAAATCAATTTTGGTTATAAATATGAATACAACCAAATGGCATATATTTTCCGTATTGATCAAGGTTGGAATATGTTTTCGCCAGCACCTCCAAAAACACATTGGTGGCATGTAATTCATGGTGAACTCGATGATGGTACAAAAGTTGAATTGTTTAAAGATGAAGGATTATTCAAATTTGAAATTAATAAAGTTGTTAATTTTGATAAACCAGATCCATTTTATAAATCATATGGTAATCACAGATGGTTTAAATATTGGGAAAATGGTTTCAATTCTGGTAATTCAGATGCTATCAGATTGGAATTGGGTCGTTATATTTGTAGAGAATTTAATACCAAACATTCTGGTGATGAAATGTTATATAAATTTACAATTTATTTTGTACACGAATTCCAACATTTAGATGGTACTGTAACTCCATCTCAACATCAATCTTTGTGGAATCATATTTGTTATGAAAAATAAAATAAAAATAAATAAAATAAAAAAAAAAGTATTCTATAATCATACACCACACACATTTTTAAACAGTAATGCGATTATATGGTTGATTAATTAATTAATATGTGTTTTTCAAAAATATCTTGTTACGTTTTTTTTGAACTATTTTTTTTAAAAAGCATTTTCGAATTCAACACCTTCCATAGAAACATTTAATATCTATTTTTTTCGAGCTCGATCACCGATTTGGATTGGTATTGACGAAACGTTATAGTATGACATATAAATAAGTTTCAAAATGGTTAATCCAGCTCATTAAAAATATAATTTTTTAAATTTACATATAATTATTTTCACAAAATAAATATACTCATCTGAAACAATGAATAGATTTATATATTTTTTATTGTTAATAATATTTAGTAGTTTTATAGAAATAAAAAATGCACAACTTATCCAATTAACACCAGATAATGCTTTAAAACTTACACAACGTGGACCCATGTCATTTGTAGGTAGCCCACTTATTTCAACAGCAACATCATGCTCTTTCACCAGTGAATTATTAGGATATGACACTGAAGGATCTGGTTTACCATTTAGTGTACCATCCAATAACCCATTGGCATATTGTTTTCAATCTGGAATTGGTAGTGCTGGTACAATTTATTCATGTGGTATTTCAATACCAATGTTTCAAATAGTTACATATACATATACTATAACAAGTAATAATAATGTTGCTACAACCATTCAAATAACTCAAGAATGTAAAGGTAAAACAAAAAAAAAAATACATGGTTAATAAAAACAAAATTTATTATTAAATTCTAATTTTTACTTTTTTAATAATAGGATATGATGAAAATCTTGTAACTGTATCAGGTGTTGAAGATAGAATTAATTTTAAAGATGGTTATTTCATGTCAAATCTTTTGGTTACTGGATTTGAAAATATTGGTCCAATAACATTGTCAACTGATATTATGGTTGGACAAGCTACACAAATAAGTAAACAAGGGTTCATTATGAATTGGAATAATGGATATATATTAAACAATTTAAACACTACTATAAGTTGTGATATTACAGTTGGTACAAGAGTTTTAACTATCTCAACAAAATCGTTGTACCAAGATTGTATGTATTTTAATTTTATATTATCAATCATTGATTAATATTAATTCAAAATATTTTTTCATTTTAAATCTCTACTAGTTGATATTGAATCGTTACCAGAATTTCCAATTGAAACCATATATTATCCAAACAATATACTAAGTGGCGAAGTTTATAATCAATTTGGATATGATTATGTACCAATATTTGAAACTAGAATTAAAACTAATATTCCTAGACCATTTCAAGTGCTTACAATTGGACCATTAACTCCATTTCTTACTGGTATATTTACTCTTCCATTAAAAGGAGCGAAAGGTGACATGACATACATTGGATTCTTTACAAAGGACTCTGCCTATTTTGAAGGTTCAAAACCGAGAGAGTTCACAATGACCAATCAAGTTGGCGGAGGAGTTGTAAATGAAGCATTTAATGCATCTATTCAAAGTAGGTAACTCAATATATACATTGCTTATAAATACATAAAAATACATATATTTACAATTGTTCTTAAATAGCTTATTTTCCACCATACATGACTGGTAGATATGGTGGTCCAGTTGTAACCGTTGGTCTTGATGATACAATAAATGCCCCATTCCCTATTATTACTTTGTCTTATTCATTTTATCCATATAGATTAACTGAACAAGTAATAACAAGTGATTCTAGATCATTAACTAAAAGATTTCCATTTGGATTCAGTAGTGGTAATAATAATAATTTTAACTATGAAGTTACATTATTAAAAAATTACTATTCAGCAATGTCTGATTATGAGAGACTACTTATAGTTTCAACATTACCAATTCACGATGACATTTATACAACATTACCAAATGTAACATCACGTATGTATTTTTATATTTACTGTATATTTGATTATATTATCAACATATAAAAATATTGCATTTGGTATTAATATAGAATATTTTTTACGATATCAGCTCCAAATGTAAATTTACCTCAATTAATTTCATATGAATTTGTTCAATTATCTTCCACGAGAAATATTTTAAAACTTGAAATTGTTTCATTAAATGGTATAAAATTAATTCAATATGGGGTAAATAGAATATCGATACCTTTAACATCAATGACAAGTGGTACTATTTATAATGGTAAATTTGAATTTACATTTAAAACAGTATCATATGACACTCCTAATAATTTGTTTATTGTAGATGTTTATGACAACACATTGGCTTTGAATTATGGCAAACCAATCAGTGGGTCACAGTTATTATATAACCCAGCAACTTATCTTTCAAATCGTATGTATTAAACAAAATGTATGGTTCCATCACTTCAACTATTACTGATTGATTTTATTTTTTAACTACTTTCAGCAACATTAAATGTAACAAGTTTTGGTGGTATTTCATTTTTACATAATGATATAAATCTAGTCAATATATCAAGTTATAATGAAATGTATGTTGAAGCAAGAGATATTCCAATTAATACACCTATGTGTTTAATTTTAAATGACCCAGTTTCATATTTTCTCTATGAAGTTGAAATGTTGAATACAACATGTTATCCATTAACATATAATGCTTCAACTAATGTATTTTCTGGTAAGTTTATTGTTCCAAAAAACAATATATTTGGTGAAATTTCATATAACCTCATGTACGGTATTAAAGGTTATGTTTTTAGTAGTACTTCAATGTTAAGAGTTAGTGATTCATGTATGCATTTATTTAATATTATATTATTTCACTAAATTAAAACTTAATTACTTATTAACACACCAATTTTATTCCAGACCTTGACGCACAGGGACCACTGTTTTCATCCATTATAAAGATTGGTCAAGATTCATTGATTACAAGTACTGATAAAGTTGGTTGGAGATTTAAAATTGAAGATGATTCTGGATTTGATATGGGTATAATTGTAGCAAAGGGATCTGTAGATTCATCAAATTATACATGGAATTTCAATGTGGATAACGTATTACCAGGTGGTAATAAATATATTGGTGAATATGAATTTTTAATTCAAGTTGGTACTCCATGTATTTCACAATCATTCCAAATTACCAACATTATTCTAATCGATACAAATGGTAAAAAATCACGTTTTAATTTATTTTCAATATCAAACAATCCTACAACAAATCCATTTTATAAACACTTTTATAACGGTGCAAATCCAATTAATATTTCAAATTTATCATTTAAATGTTCAACACCTGTACCCGATACAAAGAATGTGGAACTTTTACAATTTACAGCTTCAACCTCTTCAACTTCTTCAATTATTGACGTTGGTATTCTTGACAGATCAATTAAATTTGATTTTAAAGTATCTATTCCTGAAAGTGGATTAAAACAAGGTCAATATCCAGTAGTATACATATTAAATAGTGTAATGGAAGTTGAAGAATGCATATCAACTTTAGTATCTAAAACAACAATTGATGCAATGTTCTCATGTACAACCAATTTACCTGTTGGTTTTGGTTATCCTGGTAATTTACTTTTCTCTATTTATGGATTCATTTCAAATAATGGCGATTACTATGGATTCTCAAGTGATAAATTAAAGATTTTAAATGTAGATTATTTTGCAGGAACAAAATTGACTACTGGCACACCAATTTTAGCTGGTATTGGAGAAGAAATATTTTCAACTGGTGGAAAATTAGTAGTCTTGGGTTACTCATTACAAGATACTGACCATGTTTTAGTTCAATATTTAGATGGTGTAATTGGTGGAAATCAAAAATCAATTCCAGTATCGATTCATTCATCAAGTTTTGTAATTAATGATGTTAGAGAATCATCTGGTGATATAAAAATTGTAGCAGTTACAAACACAGGTATTGAATCAAATGAAATAATAATTTCTCCAATTAAATATGGTGTCAATGTTCAACCTTCTACATCAACCACATCTGTAATTACCACTACTACTTCGATCGTAACTGGCTCTTCAACCACTTCTTATTCTTCGACTACTGGTCCATCTACCACTACTGATTCTTCAACCACCGGTTCACCTCCACCCAATCCACAATGTTCCAGTAGTCCACCATGTGGTGGTGACAAACAAGGCTATTGTACCCCTAGTGGTTGTATATGTTTCGCACCTTGGATAGGTAATACTTGTACATCTCAGATCATTATTGTACCGCAACCATCTACAAATAATACTTCACCATCAATTGAAATACCAATCACTACACCTGGTACTAGCTCAACTACAGGAAGTGATAAACCAGAATCAAACATATTCTTTAAATCATTGGTTTCATTGGTATCATTAAGAGAGGTTGATTTCAAATTTGACCAGGTTAAAAATTATTATTTTGAAAAATGGATATTCACACCATTATCTAGTACAAAGAATCAATATTTTACAAGTGTTCCAGTAACAGATAAAAATTCAAAAATTACACATACTAATGTAACAGCTACATTGGAATGGTTTAATTTAACTACAGTGGTTGAGTTTGCAAATTCAAAATTAACAATGAATCCATCCACAATTAAATACACAATTGAAATAACTGGTTATCCATTTGATAGTAAATTAAATCACCTTCAATTAGTGATGTCCGCATTATTTGAATCATCAAAAACAAATAATGTATGTTCAGTTAAAGAGTTTGGTAATACTACATCTGGTGATAATTCAAATTTCATTAAAATTCAAATTGAAGATCGTGCATTATATGGTCGTTTTATAAAACGTGCAATTATTGATGGTCAAATTAAATCTGTTGATAATGTTTTATTGGATTCATCATTAAACTCAATTGAATCTTCATCGAAATCTCAATCATATATTGGTATTCAAATTTACCAATATCAAAAATCAGTTTTAATAGACCCAGATTTCTCATTAATAATTGATTATTCACCTGCTTCAAATCAAAAAAATTCAATTTGTGATTCCAAATCATCAGGTTTATCAGCTGGTCAATTAGCTGGTATTATTGTTGGCTCAATCGCATTTGTTTCTGTTATTGTTGTCTCTATAGTTTATCATTTCAAAAAGAAGAAAAATGATAAATCATTTAAAAATAAAATGATGAACATCTCAAATAATAAATAAAAGAAATAATTAAAATTCCTACAATAAGATAATATTAATAATGTTTTTATTGTGAAAGTGATTTATTTATTTTTTTTAGTTTATTTTTTAAAATCTTGTTTAAATATAAATTCTTTAATTAATGAATCAGTTGATGGGATGTCACTATTTTTTGAACATGATTTTTCGCAAGTGTAAATTGATAATACGCCAAAATCAATATCATTTGAATTATTGGTTAATGATATATCCATTTCGAGGAAATATAAAAGTGGTGATAAAATTTGAAACTCAAATTTTCTTGAACCATTACAATTTGAGCAATTTGGGATTGAAGTTGGTTGATCAGTATCTGATACCCATAAAATTGGGTATGTTGTATCTCTACAATATCTCAATACTTGATCTTGATTCTTTGCAACTATACGTTTGAAATAGATTAATGATTTATCTTTGATGTTTGTAAATGTATTATCATCAAATTCACCAGATTTACCTGTTTCTTCAACATAATCTTGAAATTTCTTTAATGTTTCTGGATCATTTGTAGTTGTTTCATTATTTAACATTAATTCTTTACCTATTGTTTTCTTATTTATTACATTTCCATTTTCATCTAAATCAACATCATCTTCATCATCATCTTCGTCATCGTCATCATCTTCATCATCGGATTTACTATCACCTTTGTTTTCTGTAGAGTTTGAAGTTTGTGGGAATTCTTGTAAATCTTCAGTTTCATTTATAATTTCAAATTCTTTAAATAAGAATGCGGTTTTTCTCTTTTTGATATCACCTACAGTTGTAGAACCATTTTTTAATAATTTACATTGTTCACGATGACCTATATCCCAGTCTAATTGTTGATGATCTTTACTACAATAATAAACTAATTGACAACCAGAACAATTTGATTTTGCAAAACAACCACAATATTCGCAAGTATGTTGTCTTGATTTAATGAATTGATTATCATCTCCATTTTCATCTTTATATAATTGTTGATAACCATCATCATATTTCTTTTCTTCGGCATCATTTGGATAATATTTATTATCTGCTGGTAATTGTGATCTTAGTACAACATATTCATTACATGTTATACTTTGACAACAAAATATATAAACTGCACGATGGTGACAATCTACATTTTCGTCAAATGGTGCATAAATTTGTGTTAAAAATGACATTTGTTTTGAACATTTATTACAATTTAATTCTTCTCTTTTTGGTATTGATCCAAAATCTAACCATGCCTGTGATAATAATATATTTATTAGTAAAACCTTACAAGTAGTACTTATTGTAACTGTTATGAAAGTAATACATACTGGTTTACCACCAACCTTTGTTGGGAAATAATTGCTTGTCAAATCATCTTTATGAATTGGTTCTTCTGTAAATCCTAATACAACATTAACCATCGTTTGAAATTATGAACGTTTGTTGCGAAAAAAACGACAAAAAAAAATGCTCAAAATTCGTTAATTTGTTTTTTTTTTTTTTTTTTTTTTTTTTTTTTTTTTAAAAATTTTTCCAATTTTTTTTGGGAATAAATTTAAATTAAAAATAAAATATTTTTTTGTTTGAAAGGAAATGTTTATTTTTATGTTGTAATAAAGTTAAATTTTTCCTTTTCTTGCTTTTTTTTAAATTTCAAAAAATCAACATAATTGGAATGATTCCACGATCATTTTATAATAATTTTTTAAAAATTAACGAAAAGGAAGTGTAATTTGATTGTGTTTTAAAAAAATTAAAAAAAAAAATAAATTTTTAAATTTTTATTTTTTTTTGATCAAAAAAGATGATCCGTTTTTCAAATTTAATAAAGAATAGTACTACAAATTGTATTATCAACACAAATAAATGTTCATCACAACAAATAATAAATAATAAAACAATTACGTGTATTGGTGGTAATAATAGATACTTTTTTAGTAAATTATTTGAAAATGATTCAACAACAATAACAACCGAACCTGTCAGTAAAGAGATAACCAAAACATTAAATTATCCAGTTAATCAAGTATATAAAGTAGTTTTAAAAGTTGAAGAATATAAAGATTTTTTACCATTTTGTGTAGAATCAAAAATAATTAGTAAATCACCATCATCCAATACATTTGAAGCAGAATTAGAAGTTGGACAAGGTGCAATCAAAGAAAGTTATATAAGTAAAGTTGTGTATAAAGAAAATGATTTCATAGAATCAACAGCTACAGATACAAATCTATTTCATAAATTAGTTAATAAATGGTCATTTAAACAAGGTCCAACCCCAAATACATGTATTGCAAATTGTAATTTGAAATATCAATTCAAATCACCTTTCTATGCAACAATGATGGATAAATTCTTTGCTTCCTCTTTAGACACTATGATTGAATCATTTGATAAACGTTGTGATGAAATATATGGTTCATCAAATAACAAACTTAATAATAATAATAATAATAATAATAATAATAATAATAATTACAATGACAGCAAACATAATAAATAGAAGTAACACTACATAAATATATATCTTTTTTATTTATTTATTTATTTTCCAATTTTGTTAAAATTTGAATTTGTTCTAAATCCTCTAAATCTTTTAATAACTTTGCAACGTTGTAACGAAGTTTATGAAAATTATCAATTGAAACTTCAAATACTTTTCCATTCATTTCCATCATAATAACTGGATTTAAAACTCTGGATGTAAAACTACTACTAATAATAACATCAACTCTCCATTTAAATGTTGATAATTGTGGAAATAATATCTTATCATTGTTTGATTTCTCTGCTAAATCCTTAAATCTATATATGAATGATGATTATGATTATGATGTGTGTTAGTGAGTGTGCAGTGTATAATCTGATGGATGGTTGGTATCCAAATAGTGGTGGTGAATGTACTAATAATATGTGATATCACTTACTGTGTATTATATATATTTGTTAAATCAGTTATTAATGGTTGTGGTAATTTTAAATCTGTAATGTCTGATACAAAAGTTTGATTATTTGTTTTCTTTTTTAATGCAATTTTTAAAATATAGTATAAACCAGTAAAGATAATTGAAGAGTGATTTGGATCAACTTGTTTTTCACTTGATGATATAGTTAATTTATCATGAATTGCATCTGTAATTTGAGTGAGTTTATCATTTTCTTCTTTTTTAGTTAGATTGATTTTCTTTGTTTTCATATAAAGTACAACCATTGATAATATATCTTTAATAAATGCATGTTCAAATTTTGAACATACTGGTACCATGTTCTTTACTTCTGATGGTATATTATATCCTAAATATGATACTCGTTCTGTCATCTTTTATTTTATATTATTAAATTATATTATTGGTTGGTCGGGTATATATATATTAATAAAAAAATAAAAATATAAAAAAAATTGAAAATTCATTTTCTTTTTTCAATTTTTTTTTTTATAATTTTTTAGATTTTTTAATAATGTGATATGTGTTTATTATAGAGATACATAATTAATTATTTATTTTATTGGAAAATACAAGATTTAGGTTTTTTAGGTGTTTCTGAAGTAGTGGATGTAGTGTTTGAGTTTACTTCGGTTTCCTCTTGTTTAGTTGGTTGTTTCATGCGAGTAATATATGAACCTTCTTTTAAACCATTACTTTCTACTGTTGTTAAGTACCATGGATAATATATCTTTTATTTTATATAGGGTGTGTATCAATTAAAAAATAAAATATCCATTTTTTTTTTTTTAATTTTTTTAATTTTTAAGGTTTTTATTAAAATACACATAATTATTCAATTATTTATTGGATAACACAAGATTTTTTAGGTTTTTTAGGTGTTGCTGAAGTAGTGGCTGTGGTGGTTGCCATTTTTTCTAATTCCTCTGGTTTAGTTGGTTCTGCTTGTTTTTGTGCCATTTTAACAACCAATGTAACTATTGAACCTTCTATTAAACCATTACTTTCTACTGTTGTTGCATTTTCGAATACTTTATTAGTTGGCAGTATTAAACGCATTTGGTCAATTGATTTTAATTCGTCACCAAATGGTCTTGGTGATAATGCCAATATTTTATTTTTAATTGTTTCATCTGTATCTTCTAATTCAACTTCAATTGCATTTGCATATCCATTTAATGTTTTAATTGTTATTTTCATTGTGTGTGTGTGTGTTATATATTAATCTTTATCCTATGAAAAAGTTTTTTAATGTGATTAAATTAAAATAAATAAAAATATACAAGGTTTTTATGCACATATTAAAAAATATCTTGATATTTTAAAAAGTGTGAAAATTATGGTATAAAACACCAAATAATGTTTTTAGATATTCAGAATATGTAAAAAAAAACAGAAATTTTTAAGAGCGACATTAAATTGTTTATCATAAATTATTTATTTATTTTTTTAATTATAATAATTTTATAATTCCCATATTGATTTTATAGGGAATAAAGATTCAAATAAATTTGTAATTTTATTTGAGATTTCTTGATCGATAAAATCCAAACCATCATTAATACAAACTGTTTTCGAATACTTTTCATTTTCAACTTTTTCAATTGCTTTGTTGATAACGGAACTGTCTTTTGAATTCCAAATTCCTACATATAAATTTTGATGTGGTTCGGATATTGTATAATTTGAGGAATACTTTTTTGCAAATTGATTATATATAAATGACATTTGTAAATCTGTTGGTTGTCTAATTTTATTTGATGAAGTTTGATCAATTTCCTCTGATAATTGATTATGAATTTCCAACCAAATTTTTCTATTGAATATTTGAATACCATGATCAGGTGCTGCTCTTTTCTCTTCAATTCCACCCCATGCTTTATCGATTACTCTATTTGATAGTACAAATGATTTGAAATATGGTTCTAATTTATCATAATTTTCATATTCACTTTTAATCAATTCATTTGATACTTCATTTATAACCTGATTGAAATCTTGATCGAAATAATCTGATTGTTTAACTGGTTGTCTAAAGAATACATCATCATTTAAATAAAGGAAACAATTTGAAACTTGTTCTGGTAAATTCCAAAAATTTGATTCAATTGAATTTGAATTAAATGTTGGTAAATGTGATTGATTCGCATAGTAATCTTGATGAAATATGAATTTAACGTTACCAGGTTGTTCTGTATTAAACCATGTTGGTATTTGATTTGCGGTTATAATATATATATTATTAATCCATGGTGCATACTTTACAATACTTCTTAATGAATATTTTAATCCACCTATATCTCTAAAACGATGGGGTTCGAAATTCTTTATATTTAATGTTTCGGATTTCGACATAATATGAATTGGATCAGATCCATTTACCCACGTGTAAACTAAATCTACATGTTGACATTCTCTTGACAGTATTAATTCATTTCTTTTCTTTATTAAAATTTTTGAAATTGGTTTAAATTTATCTGTTAAATTTTTCGGTTTTCTGTATAATGATGATGATTGTGTAAAAGATTCTGAATTTGTATTTATATTATTTGTATTTATTTTGAAATCATTTAAATTTTTTATTAAAAATAAAAAATTAAATATTATTATTATTAAAACTAAAAATATTAAAATTTGATAGTTTTTAATTTTCATTATTATATATACACAATCTATCGTTATTATTATTATTATATTTATTACAAATATATATTTTATTTATTTATAAATATTGTTATTTATAATTTGTTATTATTGTTAATAAATTGATTTATTGTTGATTATTATATTTATGTATTTTTAAAAATAAATAATTAAATTTTTTAAAAAAAATAAAATAAAATAAAAAAACTATTTAAAAATATACAATTTGTAAATATTTATAATTGTATAATAAAAGTTTTAATAACCCACTTGTTTTATTGTTTTGTTTCTCACACACATACCCACACATAAAAAAAAAAAAACAAACAATCTTTTGGATATTTTTAATTATTTTTAATAATTAGATTGGACAACCCATATTAACACACAGAATAAAGAGAAAGCGAAAAGACATAAAATGATTAATCATATATTTAAATTGTTTTTTTTTAAAAAAAACTTACCCTTTTAAATACAAAATTATCCAAATTTATAAATAATAATAATAAAAAAAAAAACTATTTTCATTCTTATAATTAAAAAATAATATAAAGATTAATTACAATAATAAAATAAAAATAAAAAAAATAAAAAAAAAGCTTCAAACCACTCGAAACAGCTACAATTATAAAAATTACATCACCACTCGCAAATTAGAAAGTGTATTTTTTGCATATTTACATACCGAATAACCTTTGTTAATATTATTATTAAATTTATATGGTTGGTAATGAAATTGAATACTCTTTTTAAATTTATATAGCTAAACGCAAAATATACTACCTACACGAAATTTACCATTTATTATTTAATTTATTATTATTATTTATTTACTATTATTATAAATCTAAATTTCCATTTATAAAGGATATAGTTTGAGTTGGTAAAGGTATGTTTTGGACGCTTGGTAAATTTGAATTGATTTTAGTTGCATCGATAGAGTCAAGATCAGGGTGTATAGGCATACAAGTACTTGATATGAAATTGAATAAATCCAATGATAAATTTCTACTATCGATACCCTGTCTTTTTAGATTCTCTTCTGAAAGTAAATTGTGTTTATCCATCTTTTCACAAATACACATTACCAATCTATGATCGAAAATAGGAATACCAAAATAAATATTTAATGGTAAAAATTCAATAACCTTTTGTATTGCACCACCACCTGCTTGTTGAATATGAACTTCCTTTTTCAAAAGACTAATATAACCAAATGAATTTTGTAAATTAAATGTTGATTGTATTTTATGAACCAATGGATGACTTGCAATATTATTATCATCATATTCTTCATCTGATAGTGATGTACTGTTTGGTGTAACTGATTCATCCAATGGAAATGGTATATTATAAATTAATTGATCTTCTTTTGATAATGAAACTACACTATTTGAACGAGAATGACTCATTAACTTTGATAATTTTGGTGCAGTATCGTATTTTATATAGGTGTACGCTGATAGTAGAATTGGTGATGATAGTAATGTTTCATTTGCAGACGGTAACAATTGTGATAAGTTGACAGTTACAGGGTCATGATCAATTGAACAAATCAATACTTTTTCACAATCTTTAAAAACCAATGGAATTTTCTTTAATCTAGTACCTTTTGGATATAATATACTATTTGGGCCTTTACCAATTTGATGATATAAATACATTCTAAACCAAAAACTATGAACTTCATAAACAGCTGGTCCAAAATTTGGTGGAATTGCACTAATCACCGGACAATTATCAATTGAAAGAGGTGCCATTGATATTAACACTGAATAATTCTTTTTCAATACACGTATACGTGTTGCTTCATCTAAACTATTCATTCTTTCACATGATAGTAAATCCAATCCCTGTAAATGGCCATTTATTATATATCTATTACAAAGATGTCTAATTGTATCACGTAACGAAATTGCATTTGTAGCGTATAGTCTCGCCTCGGAATCTACAAATTCTTCCACATCAATTTTATCTAGTTCTTGTAAGAAATCTGCCAATGCTTCATTTGCTAATTTACCAACTTCAAACATTGTAACAGCATGATTCTTTAATCCATACCCTAAATTACCCATCATTAAAAATGCTGTAATACTACTATCAAATATGAAACCAATTCTTTTTTGTTCATCACCATTAAATTGTTCTTCAACTGCATTACTGCTACTACTACCTTCATTTACACCTGCTGTTGTTGCCATGGTATTTGATGAATCAATATCTTGTGATTGTATCTCTAAACTATCACCACTACTACCTGTATTATTGTTTGTGGTTGAAGGTTGAGGTAAATTATTTTTATTTGGTAGTATTGGTGTATCTAATTCTTGTTTATTCTCTTGATAATATGTTATCCAAGATGTATGCCATTTTGATGGAGTTGTAGTTGTTGTAGTATCCCCATCTGATGTTGTTGTTACGGTTGTAGTTGAAGGAAGTAATGGTTCTAAATTCTTTTTTTTTGCAAAACCCAAACGACAATATAGAGAACATGCTTGTTTAACCAATTCAACGTTTACTTGTAATACTTCTGATAACTTTTGAATTGTAGTCCGTTCATCTATGGAAACAAATATCTTGTATAATAAATTTTCAAAGTAATCACCCAAAACTCTATTCATTACAAAACCTTCCAATGGTGGTACAGATATAGTATCACCATTTAATATTGGTACATCAATGTAAATCAATCCTTTTGAAATCAATGATAATACTGCATCTCTTGAATATAAACCTGCTTGTTTACCATTTATACCATTTACTGATTTCTTTAGATCATCTAATACATCAAATTCTGCAGATGGTAGATTATTACCTTTTTCCTCATCTTGATTTGGGTAACCATATCTAAGTATCCACCAATAATCTATATTCTTTTCTAATGATCTTGATGGTAACATTGATCTAATTACATCTTTTTTCTTTTTAAATAGGAACCCTTTACTTCTACATTTATTCATTAAATCTATAAATTGATTTCTACCAATTTCCAATACTCTAATACAATCTACTGCTGTAAAATTTGGTATTTCATCATATGATTTTGAATTTGTCATTGTTTCAATCATCATTATTAAATAATATTTAAATGGTGTTACATTTAACATTGGTACCAATTTATCTGATATATGATATGGATATAACTGTTGTTGTACCAAATGGGGGAATAAAATTAATAAAATAAACACAAACAAACAAACAAACAAACAATATATAACAATAGCAAGTAATATTTGTTACATACAACTAAATTTGCAACAGATAATCTAATGATTTCTTGATAATATAATCTTTCATCAGTTACAAAATTACTAATTAAATTTGTATCCCATCTTAATTGATGTTTGATACTATATTTCAATACATATTGTTTATATTTTGTTTGTGATTGATCTAATATTGATTTAGCATGTGATGGTAATGATTCCCATTGAACTCTATTATTTATAAACTTTTCTAATTCTTTTTCTGATCCTTGATCCATTTTCAACAATTTAAATCATATGAACTTTTTTATATTAAAAAAAAAAAATGAAAAAAAAAAAAAATTAAATTTAAAAAATCAAAATTAAGACCAGCGATTAATACATGTTACCTATAATTTTAATAAACTGAATATATATCAAATTTGTAAATATAATGAATTCAATTATTAAAATTATATTATTTACAAATTTGGGTTGGTGGACCAATATAAAAATATCAATTATATTTTTTTTAAAAACATTAAATTATTTTTATTTTTATTTCTCTAATTTATCAATTGTATCGATTAAAGTAAACTCAATTAAATATAAATTTAATTGACCTGGATATATTTCAGTGATAACTTCTTTTAGTTGTTGTAATGACATGTTTTCTTGGGTTGCATGGTGTTCATTTAAATCGCTGAAGTGGATTGGTTGTACAGAGATAATTCTAATGTTTGCAAAGAATTTATTTACTTTATATGTTGATACTCTAACTATATCATTTTGTTCATAATTTGCATCACTTTTTATTCTTATTGTTATAATTTTCTTTCTTTGTATTATATCTTGTTCAAAACGATCATAAAATGTAATACACTTCTCCTTCATTCTATCTTGACGGACCATATAAACATGTCATATAAAAACAAAATATAAAATTTAAAAAAAATAAAAAAAAAAAACTCTTCTTAAATGATACACATTCAACACACTCACACAAATAAACACAAAATGTTTATAAACACATTATATATACAAATGAATATTCATTCATATTATTTTATTTTTATCAATTAGTATATCTAACACACCACCACCTATTTTTTTTTAAAAAAAATTTTAACGCTAAATATATATTGGGCAATAAACTACATTATCAATATTTTAATTTAATTATTAAAAAAATTAATTTATTATAATTTTCTTTATTTTTTTTTTTTTATTATTTTTCTCTATTTTTTTATATTATAAAAAATAAATTCAACTTTTTAAATTCAATTAAAAACAACATTGAAATTTAGAATTTGTAATCAATATAAATAATTAATTTTATATTTATGTGTAATATTTAAACCACAAATAACGTCACTTGTTAAAAATATAAAACATAAAAAAAAAGTAAATTTCTCAAAAAAAAAAAAAAAAAAAAAAAAAAAAAAAAAAAATAATTAAAAAAAAAAAAAAAAAAAAAAAAATAAAAAAAACGATTAGTTCGAAAGAATTGCGAGTCATTTGTTTGTTTTTCGTTCATATTGCCTATTTTTATATCTTTTATTACTTTTTTTTTTTTTTTTTTTTAAATCCACTCTAATATTATATATAATAAATCAAAAATAATGAAATATATGGAACAATATAATGGCAATACCAACATTAGTAAACACCCATTCATTATTGGTGTAACTGGTGGAACTGCATCTGGAAAAACAACTGTTTGTGACGAAATTATGAAACGTTTGGAAAATAAAAGAATTGCAATCATTTGCTTAGATTCATTTTATAGACCATTATCACCAGAAGATAGAGTAACCGTTTCAAGTTATAATTTTGATCATCCGGGTAATTATTAATAATAATGATTATGTGTGTGTGTGTGTGTATGTATGTGTATATTGTATGTATGCTTGCATACTAATATAAATAATACACACAGATGCATTTGACTGGGAATTGGTTCAAAATTCATTGAAAGATTTAAAGAGCGGTAAATCAATTGAAATCCCAACATATTGTTTTAAAAGTCATTCACGTTTAAACGAGTCAGTAGCACTTGGTGATGTTGATGTTATATTATTCGAAGGAATCTTATCATTTTATACAGAGTCATTACGTGAACAAATGGATATTAAAATATTTGTAGACACAGATTCAGATACACGTCTTTCAAGAAGAGTAATGAGAGATATTGCTGAAAGAGGTCGTAATTTAGAAGGTGTTTTATATCAATATGAAAAGTTTGTTAAACCTGCTTTTGATGATTACATTTTACCAACAAAGAAATACGCAGATGTTATCATTCCAAGAGGTGCTGACAATGTAGTAGCAATCGATTTAATCGTTCAACATATTAGTTCAAAGTTGTCTGAAAAAGAGTTTTTTAGAAAATCACAAGGTAAATTAAATAATGTTGTTCAACACCAAGGTGATAATGCAAATCAAACTGAAAGTGCTTAAATATATATAATATAGATATATAATAATAATAATAATAATAATAATAATAATAATAAATAGAATCAATATAAATCAACAATAAACCAACATTTTAAAAAGTATTAAATTTCTGTTGTGGATTTTTTTTTATTTTTTTTTTATTTTTTTTTTATTTTTCAATTTTTTTCATTTTTACCTTGATAGATATCTTAAATACTTAACGCACAAACATATCTATTATAAACAACAATATATAACAAACATATAAAACAACACAATGGATAAAATACAAAAAATGTCAAACTCATCATATTTACAAGAGATTAAAGAATATAAGGAAAGAGAAGTTAAAGAAATCAAAGAGATTAAAGCAAAGTCACGTGCTGAATTAAACAGAAAGAAAACATTTACAGATAAATTATACAGATTACAATTAAAGGTTGATGCTGAAACTGGTGTTTATTTTGGTACTGTTTTTGAAAAAAGAATTTATTGTAAGTGTGAATATAAATATATCCACCTCGCTTACTCAAAAGATATTGTTTGTAATCCATGTAATTCTTACTCATTATACTTTTTTTTTTTTTTTTTTTTTTTATGTTTTTCTAGTTTTTTATTTTTATTGTTTTTTTTTTTTTATTTTTTGTGGATTTATTTTTTTTATAGGGGTTTGTTAATGTTTGTTGT
>JACAFY010000720.1:0-11522 GCA_015252635.1 Dictyostelium capitatum
ATCTATTTCTGGGTCGTGGGGGGGGGTTTTTTTTTTATTTTTATTTTAATTTTTATTAAAAAAATTTTTTTTAAAAAAAAAAATTTTTTTTTTTTTTTTTTTTTTTTTTTTTTTTTATTAAATTTATTTTGAAATTATATCTTCCAAATACAACTCATTAAAAAACTATTATAATATCGTCATAATGTTCATCTTTTCTTTTGATTGTTTTTTTTCTCGTTTTTTGGTTTTTTTTTTTTTAAGGTCAATGGTTTTAATCCCATAACTGTTTTAATGCAAGTTTATTTTATTTGATAAAAGGCCAACGACAAAATATAATTTTTCAGAAACGCAGCTACCCCGGGGCATCGGAATGCGTGGCATGAACTTGCTTCACAGCGTTCGTGAGCGATGATTGATAGCGAATGGACACTTACCTTAACCCCCCTTAGAATTAAAACTCCTTTGGGCACAGGTTTGCTTGCATCCGAAATATGGAAAAAAATAGATTCGCGTTCGTTTGGCTCACTATCACGGTGATTTCTTTTTTTTTATTTTTGTATATGTGTGTGTGTATGTGTGTATGTATATGTCACATATAATATGTGTATGTGTGTATGTGTGTATGTGTGTATGTGTGTATGTGTGTATGTGTGTAAGTGTGTATGTGTGTGTGTATAATTTCAATTTCTTTTTCTGACTTTTTAGTTTATAATAATAACCGCCACTGTTTATAGTATGATTTCCTATTGATGTATATGAAGTATATGTATTATTATTGTAATATTATTTTACTAAAAGAAAATGTTTTTTTCTATCAGTCAAGTTCTCAATTTTGTTCATTATTAAACTTAAATAAACAGTGGTTTCCCTTTTGTAAATATTTTGGTTTCACAATGGTCAAAATATTTTATTAATTATCACTTATTTTGTTAAAACAAGTTTACTTATTGTAAAAAAATTTACCATATTTTATAATTTTAGACAAATATTATCCCCAAAATAAAAAACTCTGTGGAGCTAGTAAAATTAAATAACAAAATTTGGTTTAATTTATTTCCTTTTATAAAAAATATTTTACTATTATTTTATGTATGTATTCAAAAAAATACAATAAAATCTATTGTAACCAAATAAAGGAAAAAATTAAATTGTTTTTTTTAACAATTTAAAAAATAAATAATTTAATCTTTTTTGTAATTTTATTTTATGAAGATTTTTATTTAAATACAAGCTTGCTTATTCATTTATTTAAATATCGATTTATTTAAAATATTGATGTTTCTAAAAATGGTATGAATATTAAAATATCCGTTAATTTGATAATTGTTTAATAACTAAAAATTAATGAATCCTTTTTGATTGATATTACTTTTGACATTAAAACCAACACTGCTAACATTTGAAGTAGTATTAACACTTGGTTTTAATATTATAATTGGACCTGATGGATCATTATTACTAGTACTTGGAGTTTCATTAAATTTTGATTTATTTGAAATTATTTGGTTGGTTACTACTTTGTATAACATTTTTGTTTTTTTATATATTTATAAATTTTAATTATAAAATTTAATTTCTATTTTGTTGTTTTTATAAATTAATTTATTTGATTATTTATTAGATTAAATGAATAATTTTAAAATTTCAATTTATACAATTTTTATTTCATAATTTAATTTTAATTCACAGATTAATTATTCAAAGATTAGAAATGGGTTTTAAAAAAAAAAGCCTTTATTCAAAGTTGTAATGTGTATGTTTGTCTATGTTCAATGATATGATAGGTTTATTATTATCGGGGCGTTATTTTTTATATGAGGAATTTATAGGTATTTGTGTTGTGTGTGTTCTTTCAAAAATAATAATAATTGTTTGAATTTGATTGAATGTTTTTTTATTTGTATGTGTGGAGTGTGTTGATGGGTGTGTTTTTATCATATTTTTTACCTATGACATCCATTAGGTAAAAATAAGATAAAAACACACCCATCAACACACACTCCATCATCATGACTTTTAAACATTTATATGAGTGAATTGGATATTTACTATTAATAGATACAAATATTTATAAATGATATCATCGAATCTAGATTTTTATATTACACATTATTATCTAATTAAAGTTTAAAAATTATTTATTAGTTCATAATTATTTCAAAAATAATTTTAATAAATAAAAACATATGATTGTAAAATTAAATATCGTTATTTATTTTATTTATATATTTATATATTTATATATGGATTAAACCGATATTTAAATTTAATATCAGTGTTTGTACATATTTCTTATTTATTTATTTATTATTTATTTATTTAAAAATTTGGATTACTAAATTTCAGTGGAATAATTAAATATTGATGGGCCCATTTGGACTATATACTGGTTGAATGTTAGTACCACCATTAACATTTTGAGCAGTAGTAACATTTGATCTTAATATTGTAAATGGGCCTGATGGATCATTTTTAACAGTACTTGATGTTTGATTAAAATTTAATTTATTTGTAAAAAAAAAATCATACACCATTTTTAGTTTTTTTATAAATTTAGAAATTGTAATTAACAAATGATTATTTATTTGATTGAATGAATAATTTTAAAAATTCAAAATTCAATTTATACATTTTTATTTAATTAATTATTGAATTTTAATTCACAGATTATTTATTCAAAGATTTGGAAATTGGTTTTTAAAAAAGCCTTATATTCAATGATCGTTTTCTCTGTTCATTAAGAACATATATATAATTTAAATATTATACGTTAGTAATTATTTATATTGTATGTATATTGTTGGTGGTTGTACTTTATTAACGATCATTGTGTGGGGGTTTTAATTTTTTTTCATATGATGAATTGATAATTTAGTGTTTATATTATTTATATTTATGTGCGTGATGTGTGTTCATGTAAAAATAATAATTGTTTGAATGCATTTGTGTGTTTTTTTATTTGTAATGTGTGGTATGTGCTGATTGATATATTTTCCATACTTAATTATTTACCCAATAATCATTTTAAAAGATTTGTGTGGGTCAGTTGGTTATTTACTATTTATAGGTACAAAAATTACAAATGATATCATCAAATCTAGATATAATTTTTAAATCTATTTCATCTAAACTTTCAAAAATCATACACATTGTTATTACTAACTGATAGCTAATTTATTTTCTCAATATTTTACAATGTGTAGATTTAAAAATTATTTAAATTTTAACTTTTTAATATTTAAAAAAAAAATTCAAAAGGGGTGGTATATATCCAAATTATGTCCGATCATCCAACCATCCAAATTATGTCCACCCTCTACTCAATACCACCCCTTTCTGTCCAAATTACGTCCAATGTTCCAACCGTCCAAATTATATCCACATTACTTGCACCCACCCAACCTTTGTTCAAGTTTTTTCACTCACCAAAATTTGAACCATAGACCTTCATATTAAATTTCTTTCACTGCAACCCCCTAGACCTCTCAACCAGCTTGAATGGTGGCACCAATTATCTATTGAGTTACACTTCCTTAAATGCATCATTTTTTAAAATAAAAAAATTAGTTATGGGATGTACATAGCTTTGTGTTTTATTATTTTTTTGCAAAATTCCGTCATTTAAAAATAATCATTTAGTGTTTATATATTATTTATATGCATGTGTTATGTGTGTGATGTGTGTGTTCATGTAAAAATAATAATAATTGTTTTAATTGATTTGTATGTTTTTTTTTATTTGTAATGTGTGTGTTGATGTAATTTTCATAATTTTATTTTTTACCTAAAAATCATTTCTAAAGATTTATATGAGTGAATTGGTTATTTACTATTAATAGATACAAATATTTATAAATGATATCTTCAAATCTAGATTAATATGTTTATAATTTATGTTTTAATAATGATTTGTAGAGTTCATATAGCATTCAAAAATAAAGTAATTGATATAAATTTAATAAATAAAAACACATGATTATATATAGATTGTAAAATTTAAATATCGGTTTATTTAATATTTTTTTATTTATTTAAATATCGGTTTATTTAAAATATCGGATTACTTGTAATTTAATTTTCTATTGAATAGTATTTAATATTGGCTAATTTGAAAATTGTTTCAAAATTAAAAATTAATTGGCCCATATGGACCATACACTGGTTGAATAGTAGTACCACCATTAACACTTTGAGTAGTAACATTTGGTTTTAATATTGTAAATGGACCTGTTGGATCATTATTAACATTATTTGATGTTTGACTAAAATTTGAATTGTTTGAAAATATTTGGTTTAACATTTTTTAGATTTATATAATATTTTTTTAAATTTTATAATTTATTTATCGTTTATCGGTATATATAATTTTTTGTTTAATTATTTATTTATTTGTTTGTTTGTTTGTTTGTTTGAAAGAATTAATAATTTTTTTAAAATCAAAATTCAATTTATACATTTTTATTTCATATTTTAATTCTTTGATTATATTTATTCAACGATAAAAAATGGGTTTTTAAAAAAGCCTTTATTAAGCTACTAGTGTCTCTATTTATGTAAAAACACGATTAATATTAATGACGTTGGAGCTTTTTCTTCGTTTGTGCAACATTAACAAAATAATAACCAAAAAAAATAATCATTATTATCAGTCAAATTTATATTGTAAATGGGGGTAGCAGTAGTGTGTGATGATAAAAAAAAGCAAATAAAAACTATTTGTGCGATTGTGTGTGTGTGTATTTTTTGTTTATATATATTTTTTATTTGTGTATGTGTTTGTGTGTTGGTGTATTTTTCATAATTTATTTTCTACCAAACAATCACTTTTAAAGATTTGTGTAAATTAGTTAGTTACACATAAACTACCCAAAACTATTAATAGATACAGAATAAAAGATTAAAAAATGATGTCAGCAAGATCTAGATTTGTATAGATGTATATCTCGATCATATATATATATATGTTATATTTGTTATATATGTTATATATATGTGTGTGTGTTATATATTTTTTTTAAACTGATTTTTTATTTGATCTAGTTAATTCACCACGAAGATTAGTTTCCATTAATAATTTAACTTGTTCTTTTGGAATACCTAAACCTAATAACCAACCTAATTTTGTTGCAGCAGTTTCAACTGTCATATCATAACCACTGATTGCACCAGCATCCAATAAACTTTTACCAGTTGCATATTGTTTTAAATTTACAGAACCACGTAAACATTGAGATGTAACAACAACTATTACACCACGAGTAACAGCCAATGTAATTGCTTCAAGAAAACGATTTTTCTTTGCAGGTGCATTACCACTACCATACGATTGTAAAATTAAACCTTCCAATGGTTCACGTAATAAATTTGTAAATGCATCATCTGAAAAACCAGGTACCAAATGTAATACCGCTATATTTTTATTTATAATTTCGTGTACTCTGAATCTACCTTTTGGTTGATTTAAAACCAATTCGAAATTTACATTTATTTCCATACCCAATGTTGCCAATGGTGCACAATTTGGTGATTCAAAAGCGTCTAAACTCCATGAATCAACTTTACGACTTCTACAACCACGTAATAAATTATTATTGAAAAATATACAAACTTCTGGTAAATCCACTTTACCTGCGAAAATAATTGCAGTCAATAGATTTCTTCTTGCATCATTGATTAATTCTGCAAATGGAATTTGTGAACCTGTCAATATAACTGGTTTTGCTAAATTTTCCAACATAAATGCCAATGCTGATGCTGTATATGCCATTGTATCTGTAACATGTAAAATTACAAATCCATCATAATCATAATAATTCTTTTCAATTAAATGACAAATTTTAATCCAATCTGCATGTTCCATATCTGAAGAATCAATTGGTGGATCAAACTGTATATTACGGCGCAATTTTATATTAGTAAAAGTGTGTAAACAAATTATATAATATAAAAAACACCATAACATACCTCAGTAATTGTATAAGTTGGCATATCTAATGATTTCATTTCAGGTAATCCTTGTAATTGTTGTGCTAAATAATGAGGTTCAGGTCTTAATGTACCAGATACTGGATCTCTTTTCATACCAAGTGTACCACCAGTATAAATTATAAATATATTTCCACGTTTCTTTAAATATGATGAACTTTGTAATAATGAATTTGTTTTCGATGATGATGAAGATAAATTATTTATTGAAATATCTTCAAATATATTATTATTACTAACATTTAATTTATTATTATTTATAATTGTATTATTACTTGTAGTTATTAATTTTAAATTATTATCATTATCATTATTAACATTCATTTTTTTTATTTTATTATTATTATTATTATTATTGCTATTGCTACTGTGAATAATTTATTTTAATATGATATCAAGTTGCAAAAAAATAAATTAAATTTTTAAATTTTAAAAAAAAAAAATAAAAAAAAAATAAAAAAATAAAAAAATAAATATATTTTTAGAGAAAGATAGATATATAATAAAGTACAATTGTATGAAATTCAAATATTTTTCTTTCTCTATAAATATATATATAGCATTTTTAACTATTGTTGTTATAGTGTTTTTTCAAGTAGAGTAGAGGTGGTTGTCATAGCTAAAATGTTTGAAAATCGTTTTCAATGGATTTTTTTTCGTCTTCAACGGCATTTTTTTTATTTTTTATTTTTTTTTTTTTTTAAATTTTATTTAATTTAATTTTTTTTTTATCGTTATGTGGGTGTGTGTGTGTTTATTATATTTTTAAATTATCAAAACACTACAATTATTACTATATAAACAATTCATCACTATACTATAAATATATATAGTGATATAATATTAAATAAATAATTTATACATATGTATATATAAAAATATTAAAAATAATAATATCTTTATAAATAATTATATATATATAAAAAAAAAAAAACATTGTTTTTTTTTTTAAAAAAAAAGTTATTTTAAAATGGTTTTTTTTAAAATTATAAATAAACAAGTTATTTATATTAAAAGGAAATGGAGATTATTTTGGAAATCATATTTTATAAGACAATTTATAGTATTTTTACAAGTGTTGTTTCTTACGTATTTAATTAATCAAGCGATAATGAAATTTCAAATGTTGGATAACAAAACAACAATTCAAGAATTTAGTAATAATGAATGTAAATTCAATAATGGTACAACACAACCAATGAATAAAGATTGTTCAAAAATTGGATATTCATTTAACAGGGTACTATTTTTTTATAATGATGGATTAGCAAGAGATTTATCAGATTCATTGGTAGATATGTTTAAATCAAATTCAAATACATTTAGAATACAAAACGAAGGATTTCCAGCATCATACGCAGTATTTACATCATATGTAACAGGATCACCACCAACTAATTTCGTTGGTAATCCAATAACATCAGATAATATAATTTACCAATTAACTTCAAATTCAATTCCAATGGGTTATTATGGTACACGTATGCCTGCATATGATGTATTGGAAAAAGGTCAATATTTCGATAAGAATGATGTTCACATTGAATATTTACATCAAGGTTCAAAATTGTATGAATCATTATTCGTATGTCCAGATGAAGAATCAAGTGCAACACCAATTGAAAAATGTACAAATAACTTTTTAAACAACCAAAAAGAAAATGGTAAAAGTATATTCTTTTCTGGTGATATAGTTGATGAAAGAAATCATCATACTGGTAATAAATTGGATGAAGTAACATTAGAGATAATTAATGAATGGATTGGTAATATGAAATATGTTAAACAATGGATTGATGAAAATCCAGAATATCTATTAGTTATAATAAGTGATCATGGTGGTAAATTAGAATCTGAAACAGCGGCACATGGTAAAAATAATGATGGAAATGAAGCATTTATGGTAATTTATAATCCAACTTTAACACCATTACCATCAAATAAACAAGATAAATTTATTGATCAAGTTGATGTATGTTCAACAATTTGGCAACATTTTGCAGGTTCTGGTGTTAGTTTACCTGCAGAGAATATTGGTAAAATTGCACCAACTCATATTGACCCAGAAAAAATATATTATACACTGGAATTAAATGCAAATCAATTAAATAGATTTGGTAAACGTTGGAATTACAAATTAAAAACATCAGATTATAATGAAGCAGTTCAATTAAAGAATACTGATATTCAACATTCAATTGAACTATTCACAAATTACATTAATGCTTTAAAAATTCCATTTTTAAATTTAAAGAGATTTCCAACTACTGAAGTTGTAATGTTTCCAATTATAATATTTTTATTATGTACATCATTATTATCAAAACAATATGGTAGTTTTAAAAATTTACAAATTCAATTTCGTCAAAATTTTGCACATGTTTTTATACCATATTTAATTATTACTGGTATAACTGGATTATTTAGTGGATTTTGGGTATTATATTGGCATGATAATAATGAATCGATTCATATGTTTGTTGCATCATTATTAACAACATTAGTAATGCATTATGCTCCTGCTGCAATTAAAATTGAATATAATTATTCAAATATTTTATCATCTTCCTCTCCATCACCTTCCTCATCACCTTCTTCATCATTATCAAATAGTTTATTAAATCCACCAATTTTAAATCAACAACAACAGCAACAACAACAACAACAAGGAATTCCATTAGATACAATTTCAGCAAATTTAAATAACACCCTAATTGGTAATACAAGTTTAAATAATAGTGGTAGTAGTATTGGTAGTAGTAGTGGTAGTGGTGGTAATACAAATTCAATTGAAATTGGTGATACATCACCAGGATTAAACGGATCAAATGGTGGTATAAATATTAATAGTTTATCAAATGATGGTGGTAATGGTAATATTTCAAGAAATGGTAGTGGTAATAATATAGTTGGATTAAATAGTTCAAATTCAATTGGATCAAATATGTCAACATCAACTTTAGATTCAGATTTAACAACACCATTAGCATTTGAATATAAAACACCAAATTCATGGGTTATTATATACAGTTTTTATATATTTTTTATGGCAGTAAATGTTTTCTTATTGACAATACCATTGGAAGATTTATTATTAGTTCATTTTTATCGTGGTTCATTTATAATTGCATTCATTTATTTAATGATTGAATTTTATATTCAAATTCAAAGATTAAAAGCACATTATGCAGGTGGTGAAAAAAGTAATATTAAACCAACACGTCAATATTTTTATTCAGTTTATTTAAAATTTTCAATTTATACATTGGTTATGATTGCAATTTATTTTTATGATAAATCATGGAGAGATAATCATTATATTCAAATTGAATTAGCTATATTCGTTTATATGGTATTGGGTATACATACAATAGTATTATTATTTAGTTCAAGACATTATCAAGCAGATTTAATATTACCAATTTCAATGACATTATATTTCTTATCAAATGATAAAGAACGTTTATATTTAGTATTATTTGTAATACCACAATTCTATTGTATAAGTAATGTTTTCTATTTTAAATTATTTAATGTATTTCAACCAATACTTAAACAATATCGTAAAGCATCAAGTACATTTAAAGATGATAGAATTTGTAAATCAATTTTCAATTATTCATTAAAAGATATAAATTTCTTTTCTGGTATAACCGATCATTTCTTACCTTATACTGTATTGTTAATGACAAGTATCGCATTATCATGTTTTAAATTAATGGAAATGAACTTTCAAATTGGTGATGTTGCAATTTATGTACCTGGTGTATATGATCCACCAACTAAACCTGTATTCTCTGCATTCATTATGGGTGTTCATAAATTGGGTTATTTCTTTTTATTAGGTGCATTCCTTATTAAATTATCAAATCCATGTCCACCTGCATTCGTTCCAAAATATTGGTTTGGTACAATTAAAACTTATCATGATGATAATAATAGTAGTAGTAGTAAAAAGAAAAATAAGAATTCACCATCTTCATCATCATCATCAATATCATGTTTAAAAATACCAACATTTATATTTGGTTATAAATCAAAAAGTAATGCAGATTTTAATAGAATTCAAGAAAGTTTAAATACTCAAGTTTGGGGTTTCCTTATGTTATTATTATTAGCATCATTATTCTTTTTCCATCTTGGTTATTATAATTTCATGGTTACAAAATCATTTGTTTTCACAATTACAATTAGTGTTGTAGTTTTATTTTATGGTGTTTCATTGGTTTGTTCTGCAATTGGTGGTTTAATTTTCAATTGTTTCTGTAAATTCATTTTAAAAAGAAATATTAAAATTTATCATAATTTACCAAATTTAATTACATCCGATAATAATGATAATTTTAAATATCAAAAAATAAATTATAATTAATAAAATTATTGTAAAAATATACATATCTAGTTAAAACTAAAATAAAAATAAAAAATAAAAATTCAAAAAAAAAAAACACACTCACACCACCTCCACCACACCCCACTCTTTTTCTTTTTTTTTTTCTTTATCTGTATATTTATTTTTATTAGTTTTTTTTATATTTATATTTTTTAAATACTATAAAAATGAAATTGACTGGGTATTACTTCTTTTTTTTTTTAAATGTATAAAATTAACAAACAAAAACAAATAAAAATAACAATATAAATAAAACAAAATGAAATTATCAATATTTTTATTATTAATATTTTTAAATATAAATATTACAAGTGTATTGGGTGAATATAGATCAATGTTTATACAAATTGGTAATTGCAAAGATATTATAAAGAGTGATATTGGTGAATGTACAAAATTAACATGTAATAATGAAAATGATTCAAATGGTTCAATTAAAGTTAAATATGTAACTGGTAAATTATATCAACTTTATAAATACACTGATGAAAATTGTAAAACTGGATTAGAATATTCTTATTTTAATTGTTCAATTATTCCATTAGGTGATATTACAACAACAACAACAACAACAACAACAACAACAACAACAAATAGTAGTCCAAATATATTGAAATCATATTGTTATAATGAAATGGATCAATCTTCAAATGAAGATAGAGATCAAATAACTGGTATTATTAATGATGAATTAAATAAAATATCAAGTACTGGTTCACCAAATTTAGCAAATAGTAATGAACTTGATTATACTGCTGCTGCAAATTATGATTCAATTTATAGTTTCAAGTATATGATTTATTCAATATGTGCCATACTATTATTAATTTAAAATTTTTAATTTCACAATAACATCAAAAAAATAAAAAAAAAAACAACAAAAACAATAAAAAAAAACTTGTATTTTTATGTGTAATGAGTCTTTGTAATTATTTGTAAAATGATAGTATTATCTATCTCGTTTTATTTATTTAGGTTGTCTTTCTAAAAAAAAAAAAAAAAAAAAAAAAAAAAAAAAATATTTAAAAAAAATTTTACAAAATCAAAATAATTTTAATCAACTAAAAATTTCAATTCTTGCACATTTACACCAGCTGGTTTTATTTATTTTTGTACACTTTTTACGACCATCATATTTTTTTTTTTTTTTTTTTTTTGTTTT
>JACAFY010000736.1:0-11487 GCA_015252635.1 Dictyostelium capitatum
ATAATATAATAACAGTAATAATAATAAAACAAACCATAATCAAATCTCTTTATTTAAATAAACTATAATAATAACAATAATAATGAATTCTAATTAATTTTTTTGAAATTTTTTTTTATTTTTTAATTTAATATTATATATACTGCTACTATATAATAATATAAGAATGTATTTGATAATTTTATTTTATATGTGCGTTTATTATATATTAAATGTTTTATAGTTATATCTATGTATTTATTTAGTTGATTTGTTTTTTTTTTTTGGTTGGTTGTTTGATTATTTATTTTTTATCATATACAAAATTTTGTTGGAATATTGGAGTTGTTGAAGAAGATTGTGATGAATGTGGTGGTGGTGATGTTGTAGTTGTGGTGGTTGTAGTAGTTGTTAAATTATGAGAGAATAAATTTTTGTTGCTATCAGTGGTAGTTGTTGTATCATTGGTAGCGTTTAATTTACCAACTTGTTCAGTTAATGTTTCAAATGATACTTGTGAAATTAAATCTGTTGGTATAGTTAATGCACCACCCATTAATCCTTTTGAAAGTTCATTTAAATTATTTTCAATACCTTGTTGAACATTTACATCCAATGCCATTAAACCATTATTATTGTTGTTGTTGCCATTTGCTCCACCATTCTTTTTTAATAAATTGTTATGTTTTAAATCTACCAATTGAGTTGTTGCTTTACCCAAGTCATATTCACATGAATAAGCAACCCATTCAATAACACCTTCTTCAACATGTTTGCTAAATAAATCTTTTAGTTCGTTTACAATTTCTTGTTGTGAAAAATTCTTTTTAGATGGATGACTACTGATCTCTAATTTCTTTTTATCTGAAAAGTTTTTCTCTAATTTTTCTTGTTCTTCAATTAATTGAAGGTGAATTTGTCTTTTTTCTTCTTCTGATAATCTAGCTGTTAAAGTTTGACGTGGTTGTGGTGCACCAACTATTGCTCCACCATTGTTAATGTTATTATTATGATGATTATTATTCGAATTGATACCACCATTGTTATTGCTATTATTATTATTAATATTATTATTATTATTATTATGTACATTATCTTTTTGTCTTTGCTCGTTTACTAATTGATCAATTACAACCTCTAAATTACCACCGCATACCATATAAAAACCTTTTAATTCATATTCACCATAAGATGTACCAAAAATATCTCTCAATGTTTGTATATCTTGTATAAAATTTGGGAATCTTGAATAGTCTAAAGCTGATCTACTACCTTCACTACTATTATTCATTGAATCTTTTTCTTCCATTAAATCAGACTCCTCTTTATATTTGCTATCATAACTATCTTCCAATGAATCACCTTCTTCATATTCATCATATCTTTCATCTTCCAATCCTTCAGCAGCTAGTTCATCCATATTGTCATAATCTTCGTGTGTATTTGTTGGATGACCACCATATGGTCTGTTGCTGCCTCTTCTAGTATTGCCACCTCTGCCAATTGGTTTCATTTCTTTTGAATTTGGTGAAACTTGTTCATCACCACCTCCCATTATATCTTGAGGAAAACTTGGATTTTTACTTGTTTCCAATGATTTCTCTGCAAAATCATGTCTTTTTTGAAATTCATTAATACTTGCTTCTACATTCCAATCATATTTATTTAATATTTTGTATACATTTGGATCCTTTTCCAATAATGGAAACATTGAAACCACCATTTCTATTGTTTCCAATCTATCATTGAAGTTTAATACCTTTTTACTTGAACCATATGGATTAAATCGATTTATATGACTCTCTTCTTCTTCTTGTTGTTCTTTTGGTTTATTATAATCTCTAATTGATGGTAATGATTCATTTGTTTGTTGTTGTTGTTGTTGTTGTTGTTGTTGTTGTTGTTGTTGTTGTTGTTGTAATTGTTGTTGCGGTGGTTGGTATAATTGCTGAATTTGTTGTTGGTGTACAAATTGTTGATGTAATAATTGAGCTTGTAATTGTTCATTATTGTTTGTAGCGGTGGTGGTGGTGGTCTCATCATCATTCTTCATTTCAAAGTTTTCCTCTTTTATATCTTGTTTGTCGATATCAACATCAACATCACTTCTAATTGGTGTATCAGTTGTAGTTGCTGATGATGATGGTGAAGTTGGTGTTGTTGTTGAATTCATTTACTTGTTATTGTGGTATTATTGTTATTGTTGTGTGTGAAAATTATAAAGTTTGGCGTAATTACTATAGCAAAAACAAATATATAAAAAAAAAAGTACACCAAAATTAATTTAAAAAAAAAAAAAAAAAAATTTTAATTAATTTTTTTAAATTTTTAATCAAATAAAAAAAAAAAAAAAAAAAAAAAAAAAAAGTTTTTTTTTGAATTTTTGTTTTTAAGTGAAAATTAATTTCAAATTTGGTAATATAAAGAAATATATTGACCATGAATGATTGTCAATGATATTATCTTTGAAATCCCTTGAACCACATATAATTTAAACTCGAATCAATCTAATGATTGTCAATGATATTCTAAAGAGTTTTGTATTTAATTGGTGCACATAAACTTTAATTCATAAACCAGACATAAGGAGGATTTAAAAAAGAGATAATTTCATATTTGTATTTATTATTATTATCATTATTATTGCAATGATTCACTCACTATACACAAAACAATCTCTTTTTTTTCCTGACTTTTTTTTAAAAAAAAAAAAATTTTTTTTTTTTTTTTTTTTTTTTTTTTTTTTTTTTTTTTTTTTTTTTTAATTTAGTTCTTCAAAAAAATCAATATCAATTATTTTGTTATATAAATTTTATTATTATTATTTGACCCCACTTACATTCAAATTTGATAATAAAGAAATATTGACAATGGCACAAGAATCATTAACAGATGGTAGTGCTTTAAAGCAATTCGTTGCTTTGGCTAAATCATCAAAAGGAAGAGCAATCGTATCAATCATTGAAAAAGCTTTAAATCATCCAAATGTATTTGTTTTTGGTGAATTATTAGATATGGCAAACGTACAACAAGTATGTGTTTTTATATTTACAATAATAGCTTCATTGATTTGTATAAATATTAATATTATAATTGTAGTTAAAAGAAACAGAGTTTAAACCATACTATGATTTACTTCAAATTTTTGCTTTTGGTTCTTTTGTTGATTATAAAAGTATTAATGTTATTTGATGATAGGTGTACACATTGTATATATACTAATTGATTCATGTAATACTTTAAACAGAACAAAAAGATTCACTTCCAGCATTAACTCCACAAATGATTACCAAACTCAAACAACTTTCTATTGTATTTTTATCAGCAACTTCAAATGTAAGTAGGGATATTATCATGAAAAAATAAATCTATTGCCGTGATATTAACTCTTGATATTATTATGTTGTTACTATCTATATTTACAGGTTATTCCATATCCAGTTTTACAAGATCAAATTGAAATTTCAAACGTTAGAGAATTAGAAGATTTAATTATAGATTCAATTTATCAAAATATTATCAAGGGTAAATTAGATCAAAAAAATAAACATTTAGAAATTGAATTTTCCATTGGTAGAGATGTTCAACCAGAACATTTAAATTCAATGATTAAAACTTTAGATAATTGGTAATTATTCAATAGTTATGTTACTAAGTAACTATTACTACTACTACTGTTATGCTAATATGTTTACCACTATTATAGGGCATCATCATCACAAAATTTATTAAATGATATCTCAAATCTTATTACAGAATCAGACAAGGTTCATACTCAATATCGTAAAGAAAAAGAAGAATTTGAAACTAAATTTGAATTTGCTAAATTAAATACCAAATCTGATTCTCCATCTGATAATCAAAATAATTATTATGATTCAATGGAATATTCTGATGAAGTTAGATTAAAGAAAGGGTAATTATTATTATAATAATTATCCACATTACAAATGTAATTTTTTACTAACATTAACAAAATCATTTACAGACCAAAGATCAAGGGAAAGGATTACAACAAAAGACCATAGATTATTATAAATAGGGATTATTAAAAACAACAATAGCATCAACAACAAAAATCATCATATTCAAAAACATTGAAATATATTAATAATAGAAATAAAGGTTATATCAAAATAAACCGAAATAATAATATATATAAGTCAGTCATAGAGTTGTTTGTGTGTTGGTTTTTAGTGATGATTTATTATAATTATAGATTCTACTATTATTCGAAATAGCGATTAGATTAAAGAGTACTCTATATTACATAATTGAAGTATTAATAATTGAAGTATTAATAATTGAAGTATTAATAATTGAAGTATTAATAATTTGAGTTTGAAATAATTTAATCTTAGTAAAATGAGTGTTGAATATAAATTAATTTAATTAATTTTAGCGCTTAAAATAAATAATTTAATATTTTTTAGCCGTTTTAAAATTTTTTATTGGATTTTCAATTTTTTTTTTTTTTTTTAATTTCTCAAAAATCAAACAACAATAAGCAAATAAACAAATAAACATGAAAAACCAAAAACAATTTGATGAAATAATTTTAAAATTATGTTCAAAGACACTTGAAGATCAGCAACAACAACAAGATGATGTGGTTTTAAAAGGGTATAAAGAACTTTTAAATTTTATGAAATCAAATATATTAGAAGTATGTATTAACTGATTTATTGTTGTCATATTTGTTTGATAATCATATTACATATTAACATTATTATTTGCGTTTTCATCAAAAAACAGTTTGAAACATCAATTAAAATATCAAATATTATATTATATCATTTAAGAAAAGAAAATAATGAAATCATTATAGTTAAAGCATTGGAAGCAACAAATTATTTAATTGATTTTTTATCAGGTGAATCACAAGATCAACAATCTACAGATGTATTAAATGAATTACTTGATACTTTATTGGGTAAAAAGTTAATTGGTAGCGGTAGTGGTAGTGGTAGTGGAAATGGTAGTTTAGATAAACAATTGGAAAAGGAAATTTTAGAAAATATTCAAAATATAATTTCAAGTATAATTCAAAATTATAATTTTAATATTATTTTATCAGTTTTAGAAAATGAATTTAACAGTAATGTTGGTGGTGGTGTTGATAAAATATTATACGAAAATTATTTAAAGATCATTTGTTTTTTAATTGAATCGTCAGTAATTCAAGTTGTACAATTGAAATCATTATTTAATGGAATCGTCAAACTTTTAAAATACCCTGATTGTCAATCATATCCATCATTATATAAATTAATTACATTTATATTTCATGATATGGGTGATTATTTCTTTAAGTTACACGAAATAAACTTTGACCACCAAGGTTCATCAATTAAAAAAGTATTATTACAATTATTTGATAATTATAAACAAAAACAACTCCAAAAACAACAACAACAACAACAAAGACATAATAATAGTAGTAATGATAGTTATAAAGATGTACTCATATCAGATGATGATGATAATGGTGATGATGATAGATGTGGTGATCAACAACAACAACACAATGAAGAAGATGATCATATGATGATGATGATGATGGATGATAACAGTGGCGTACATAATTCAAGTATCAGTAGTAATTGTAGTAATAATAATACAAGTAATAATAATTATAGCTTTGGAAGTTTGAAGAGTAATATTACAAAAACAACAACAACATTACAAAAAATATCAAGACCAATAGTAACAAAATCAATTAAAGAGCAAGAAGAACAAGAGAAATTTTCACAACTATCAAAGAAAAAACTAAATGGTGTACCCGATAAATATTATAATGTAAGTAGTGTAACTAATTCAATAAAAAAGCATTCTTATTAGTACTAATCAACAACACAACATTTCATTCTATATAGAATTTGACGGAATCTGAATTTGAAAATAAAATGAATGAAATTATAGATGTATTGGGAAACAGTGAATCAGAATGGAATGTTAAATTGGTTAATATTTTAAAATTTCAATCAATCATAAGATCAGGTGCTTGTAAATTTTCAAATTTTTCCAATGTATTCAATAGATTTAGGGATTTATTATCTGCAGCAATATTGGATAAAAGATCAACTTTAATGAAAGAAGCTTGTTTAGCCTTATCTGCTATATCTGAACAATTGGAACATGGTTTTGAACCTTATTTGGAAAAATATTTCGATATCTTATTAAAATGTATTATCGTCTCAACAAAAGTAAGTAGAAATAATAATAATAATAACATCTATATATGCAATGTATTTGATAAACTATATAGGTTTTACTAACACTTAAGCTTAATAGATTATTTCAGAATCATCTGATCAATGTATAAAATGTATTATATCAACAACCAAATCATGTAAAATTATACCAAGAATTTATGAAGCAATATCAACCGATAAAAGTGCAATCCTTAGATCAAGATGTATTGAATATCTTTATATTTTACTTTGTAATTATCCTGCTCTCTCTGAAAAATATTTTGATCAAATTGATAAATCAATTCGTTTGGGAGCAATTGATGCTCAACCAACTGTTAGATCATTTGCAAGATTAGCTTATTTTCAGTATTCATTAAATTGGCCTTCAAAATCAAATACTCTTTTCTCTTCATTGGATCCTGTTGCACAAAAAAATATTCAAAAAGAACAAAAAGAACAACAACAAAAAGAACAACAACAATCACAACCAATTTTATCAAATATCAACAAACCAACCATAAAATCTACAACTTCAACAACTAAAATATTACCACAATCTACATCACAACAAATTTCAAATAATAACCCCTTTTTAAATGGACAACCAACTACGTTTAAATCAACAAATAGTGATAACAATGTACCTTCATTTCAAATTGGAAGACCAATGATAAAACCATCATCCTCTTCTATTCAACCAAAGACTACATTTTCTTCATTAATAAATAAAAAGATAACAATGTCAAATATTTCAACTACAACTCCAATTCATAAAAATAATGCTCAATTACCAACACCAATTAATATGTACAATGTATCAACTAACAGCTCCACATCTACTACTAGTAATGATAGTGTATCAAGTGAAAAAAAAAGATTATTATCAAATGCATTTGAAGATGAAAATTCAACAAAATCAAGAAAGAAACAAATGTTGAGTCACCCAAACTCACCTTCTTTTAAAAAAATTGGTGAACCAAAAAGAATTTTAATTCAAGAAGATAAAAATTTAAATTCTTTTGGTTTACCAAAGAGAGTAACACCTTCAACTGCAATATCATCAACTTCATCAAAACCAATTACCACTACAACAACACAACCATTATCGACAATTACAAATCAAAAATTATCAAATCGTACTACAGAAACATCAACTAATAAATTGAACCCACTTATTTCGAAACAACCATCATTAAAACCAACTACAACTTTAAATAGTAATATCAGTAAAACAACAGGTGAACCAATAAAAAATTATGTAAAGGATATAATGGTTAATCAAAAGAAATTAATTACTGTTAGACCAAAATCATCTTTGGAACTAAAAGTTTCTGATCTCCATAATTAATTTAAAAATAAAATAAATAAAAGTGTATACACACACATTATACTACAATATTTATACTATACATTTTTATTTATTTATTTATTTGTTATTATTTTAAAATTGTAATGAATGAATCGGGGTGAGCAATTTCATATAATATTTTTTCAACTGTTTCAACACCAACTGATAAGATACAACAAATTTCATCGAAATTTTTAGTACCATTTAATAAATGTTTTCTATGGGAAGGTGGTAATGAATCCAATGATTGTAAATTTGTTAATAATGGAAATCTTTGTTTTCTACGTAGGAAACCATTGATAACACCAAACATAATGAATGCTCTTTCATCTATACCCCACAATGTTAATGAATTCTCTAAACAATATTCTCTAAATGTTGTATCAATTGACAATGATGAATATAATGAAAATATGAATTCAAAAGATGATGGGGTTGCACCTGGAATAGTAATAAACTTTTGACATTCTCTTTGCATATCTAAATTACTTGCTAATTTTCTAATGGATGGTGTTGGATTATATATATTAGAGTATTGAAATATATCTACCATTTTAACAATACCATAATAAACTAAATGTTGAACACAACTACCAACTAAGTTTATATCAATTTCAGTTAATTTTGATATTCTAGCAACATAATTTATGCCATCTATATATGGTAATATTTGAAGTACAGTTAAATCCCATTCTGAATCATTTGTGGTATCAATTTCTTCAACTAATACAGGTACTTGATGTGGTAATATTTCTGGTGGTTCATCTGGTTTACTCATTAATTTAACGTTTATTGTATTTGCATCATCAACTGTGAATGTTGATTCACCATATGTATTTAATTCAATGTACAATGTTTCCAATATCATTGATAAATCTGGTTGATGTTCTTTTAATCCAATTTCTTTTGATTGATTAAATAGATATTCTGTTTCCTTTTCCAATGTTCTTAATATTGTGCCCAATTTTCTAACAATTTGATTATAATTGGTTGTATCTGTATTTTTATCAAATACAAAACATAAATTAAATAACAATGCATTCCTATGATATTTAACATCTTGCATTAAAATTGGGAATCCTAATATTTTATAATTAAATGCCGTTCTTTTATAAAAGTAACCAATAAAACTTATGTAAATATGTGTACTCTTTGTATGTGGTAATAATGAATTATGCATATGTATGTGTGTGTGTGTGTAGGGAGTGTAATGATGATATTAATATTTACAAAGTTATAATTTTTCCACATAATTTTGGTTTTGGTATGATATATTCAGCAAAACCTTCAAAAACTTCATTGGAAATGAACCCTTCTGGATATTGATGTAGAATCTTAGTTCCATATATATTATGAAATTCACTATAAAATATACATTTTATTACATCCATATATGAATATTATTCTATGTATGTGCGGCGATGTTTTTAAAATTTTTAATTAATTTAAAAAAAAAAGTCGTTGGGAAAAAAAAAAAAAAATCCCATCGTAAAAATTTTTATATGATATTTTTTTGCAACACAAAAAAGATGATAAATAAAAATAATAATAGAAATAATAGTAATAATAATAATAATAATAATAATAATAATAATAATAATAATAATAATAATAATAATAATAATAATAATAATGTGACGACTACTACTACTTCAACTACCACCAATACTACAACAACAAATAGTAGAAGTAGAAATAAAAAACCAGTTATTTCAACTCCACCTCCACCTCCACCACCATATAAATTAATTGTATTAAAAGATAATGATTTCATAGATGCATTAGGATCATTATCAAAAGAAACTATTATACAACTATTAAAATCAATTAAAAATATTTACAATCTATCAATTGATCCATACATTGATAAAGTACCAAAAAAGAAATTACTTCATATCATTAAAGAATGTATTTCATTTTCATCAATTGATGAATTTGTTGTTTCATTTCAAGATACTGAAATTAATACTTTGGATTTATTTAAAAAATCAATAACTCTATTAAACAATACCAGTTTATTAAATCACCCTTTCATTATAAATTTTAATAATAATATATTCAATGATAAAAATAATAATAGCAACAATGGTGGTGACGAAAATGAAAATGAAGATGATGAAAATTCAACAACTATACCAACTTCAAATAATGGTACAGCTGACATGGCAGATTTAATGAAAAGTATTGAACATTCAAATGACAAGATTTCATTTTTTCAACATTTTTCATCACTTTTAAAAACAAGAGGTTTAAATTATTTATTTGAGAGAGCAGATCTAGAGACAATTAAAGAATTTTCAAAATGTATAAATATATTAGATAGTAATAACAGTTATAATGGCAATGGTACAGATGATCATGGTAGCGATAATATCCTTAGTAATCGTTTGGTTAATGAAATTCAATTGGAACTTTTATTTAGAGGTACAGAATCATTTTTTAGAAATTTAAATTCACAAATAATTAAAATGGTTGCTGACAATTTAAAACTAAGTAAAAATGGTAAAAAAGAATTGATCATCGATGAAATTATGTCTTTATTATTTGAAGGGGATCCATCAAAAAAGAAAAAGAATACAACCATTAAAAGAAATTCGTCAAGCGGTAAATTAAATAATTCAACAACAGCAGGTTTAATTAACTCACCTCTATCTGCAAATAAAAGAAAACATTTTCAAACAAGATCATCTAGTAAATTAATGGCAGCCAATAATTGCGACGAAAATGGTGAACTTTTAGAAGTCGAAAATGAAGACGAGGAAGAAGAAGATGATGAATATGATTATGATAATCATCAAGCTGATAATGAATCATCTCATAGTGGTTATGATAATTATGGTTATGGTAATGCTGGTGAAGAAGGTTCAATAAATAATTATGATGATGATGATAATAATTTTGGTGATGATCAAGAGTATGAACAAGATGATGCTGAAGATTATGAGAACTGTCAGGAATATGAAAATGATGATGATAATAATGGTGAAGAATATTACGAAATAGATGATGGTGACCAAGATGAAATCATTGAAAAAGTAACAGTAAAGAGACAACCTCGTAGCACTAGAGGGTTAAATAGAAATATAAAACAAGTTTTAACAATAAATAGTGACGAAGAAGAAGAAATAGAAGAAGAAATAGAAGAAGCAGAGGGGTACTATGAAGATGGTGATCATGAAGTACATTATATAGAAAAAAAAGAGGAAGTTGTTGGGGGTAAGGTGCTTCAAAAGTGTGGTGTAGAAGAAGTTATTGATGATGAAGACGAAGGGGTACTTGAAGGTGAATATGAAGAGGGAGAGGATTATGAAGAAGTTGAAGGAGTTGAAGAATACGAAGAAGTTGAAGAGTATGAAGAATATGAAGGAGATGATGAAGAAGAAGAATTTAATCCATCAGTTGATAATGTAACAATTGCATATATTGAAAAAGGTATTTCAAAGGTTGAACTGGGTGGTTTATTTCAAGTTAGTGATCTAAGATCATTTTGTAAACAAAACTCTTTGAAAATATCTGGTAAAAAAAGAGATATTGTTAAAAGAATATTTGATTTCTTGAGTAAGTAGAACCATTTTATTGTTGTTCACGCTATCATCATTTTCATTATTTTGCCCTGGTGGCTTTTTTTCATATTTTTTGTATTTATTAATTTTGGTTGCTAACTTTTTTTTTTTTTATTTATATATAGATAATGATTCTAAACCTATTATTGTACCAAAAAAAAAGAAAAAGAAAAGAAGGGTTTAATCCATCCATTGTATATATAAAATAATAAAATTTGGATTTTTTTTTTTTGTTTAAATTATCTTTGCTTAAAATAATCGTTTTTGATAATTATTAAAAAATATTAATTTTTTTTTTTTTTTTTTTTTTAGTTTTTTTTAAAAATTTTACATTTTTTATTTTTAAATTTTAAAAAAAAGAGAAAAAAAAATGTTATATTAAAATTTTTTTTTATTATTTTTT
>JACAFY010000746.1:0-11479 GCA_015252635.1 Dictyostelium capitatum
TTAAAAATATTTGTAATTAAAAACAAACAAAAAAAAAAACTAAAAAATTTTTTAAAAAAAAACCCAATAAACATTCATACATTTTTAACAACCTTTATTAAAAAAAAAAAAAAAAAAAAAATTAATATGGGCTACACCAAAAAAATTGAACCGTTATAGAAGGTTACTATTTTATTTTCATATTTATTTATAAATTTTTTTATATGCACCCCACATTAATTTTCGATAGCGAAATGAAAAAAAAAAATGATGATTTTAAAAAAATTCCTTTTTAATACGTACGTAAAATTAAAAATAAAATTATAAAAATAATTATTAGCAACACACAATATTATCCTGTGTGATTAAATAATGATGTGTGGATTATTTTTATGTGACATGTTTATATTTAAACTTTTTTAAATTTTTTTTTTTTTTACTTTTCATTTGACATATTTCTTTATAAATATAATAATTATATTTATAACTATTATAATATCTATATTTATTTTAAGTACGAAAAAAAAAAAAAAAAAAAAATACATAAAGGTAATTTCAAAAAAAGAACTGTTTGTTGGTGTGCGTTTATATATATATTTTTTTTAAAAAAAAAAATTTAATTCAAAAAAAAATAAACAATTGTGAAAAAGATCTGAACAGAAAAAGATATCATATGATACTGTTATTGTCCAAAAATAATTATTTTAATTTTAAAAACTATATTAAATATAATATGTTATATATAAATAGTAATAATAATAGATAGTAATAATAATTTATAATAAAAAAAAATAAAAATAAAAAATTTATATGTATATGTAATATTAACACCAACCACCACACATAATTATATAAACACTTCTTTAGGTTAAATAGAAATTAAATAATACATTACATATACACACATATTTGAAATATGGCAGGTGATAATATAGAATTATCAAATGTTGAACAAACAAATGATGGTTCAAAAAAAATAAAAAAAGAAAAAGAAAAGAAAGTAAAGAAACCAGTCAAAGGATTTGGTGGTAAAAAATCAGCAGAACAAAGTGCAAATCCGCTTAGTTGGATTACATTTTCATATGCAGATAAATTTGTTATTCATTGTTTTAGACATGTATTACAATTAAGTCATATATGGGATTTAGCAACATATGATAAATCAGAATATTTAGCAAAGAAAATAGCAGCTTCATGGGAAATTGAAATTACAAAACCAAAACCATCATATATTAGAGCTGCATTTAGAGCATTTGGTTGGTATTTTATATTGAGTTGGGTATTTTATGGTGTTTATGGTATGTATTTATAATATTATTTTTGATAATTATATAATTATCACATCACATGGTACTACATCTCATCCAATATTAACACACACATAAAATATAATATGATTATTAATATATTACCCAACCACCATACTATAGCTGCATCACAATTTGTGGGTCCAGAAATTTTACAAAGAATGGTTACATGGGTTGTAACATCAAGACTACATGATGGAAATCCAGCAATTCCATTGACAGAATCTGAAAATATGGGTTATTATTATGCACTTATTATGTTTGGGTCAGCAATGGTTGGTTCAATATGTTTATATCAATCAAATATGATTTCTGCAAGAACTGGTGATAGAGTAAGTAAATCAATTTCTATTTTTTTTTTTTTTCCACTTTTTTAAAATTTGAAAATTTACTAATGAACATTCATACAACTACCAATTGAAAACACACAGTTAAGATCAGTAATTGTATTAGATGTATATAAGAAAGCAATTAAATTATCAAATTCAGCAAGAGCAAATACATCACCAGGTGAAATTGTAAATTTAATGAGTAATGATGCACAAAGAATGGTTGAAGTATTTCAATTGGTAAATAATGGTGTTTTTGCATTACCACAAATTATAGTTTGTTTAGCATTACTTTATGAAGCTATAGGTTGGCCAACTTTTGTTGGTTTAGGTAAGATATCTTTTTTAATAATAGTAATAGTAATAATAATAATAATAATAATAATAATAATAATAGGCAGGGATTAAATAATTACATCATATTAACCCAACAACAACATTATTATTATAACTTTAGGTTTAATGATTATGGCAGTACCATTTAATGGAATTGCAGCAAAGAAATTAACAGAAATTCGTAGACATTTAGTTGGATTTACAGATAAACGTGTTAAAACTACAAATGAAATATTACAAGCAATTAAAATCATTAAATTATATGCATGGGAAGATAGTTTTGCAAAGAAAGTAATTGAAAGACGTGAAGCTGAAATTAAATTATTATTTGCATTTTCAAGATACAGAGCATTACTTATTGTAATTGTAGCAGCATTGCCAACAGCAGTATCAGTATTAGTATTTTCATCATATTATGGATACCATAAATCATTGGATGCAGGTAAAGTTTTTTCAGCATTGGCATATTTAAATATTCTTAGACTTCCATTAGGGTTCCTTCCAATTATTATTGCATTGGGTATTCAAATGAATATCGCAGCAACAAGAGTAACCAATTTCCTATTGTTACCTGAAATGAAAGCAATTGATGTAATTGAAGATCCAGAAGTTCAAAATGGAGTTTATTTGAAAAATGTAACATTATCTTGGAATCATGATAAAAAAGATGAAGCATTCTCTGTGAAAAACATTGATTTCCAAGCAAGTGGTAAAACATTAACAATGATTGTTGGTTCAGTTGGATCAGGTAAATCATCATTATGTCAAGGTATGTTGGGTGAAATGGATGTAATTGAAAATAAAGATGGATCAATGGGTTCAATTGCAATTAAAGGTTCAATTGCATATGTACCACAACAAGCATGGATTATTAATGCATCATTAAAAGATAATATTCTATTTGGTAAACCATTAGATCAAGCAAGATATGAACGTGTAATTGAAGTATGTGCATTAAAACGTGATATTGAATTATTCCCACAAGGTGATGCAGTTGAAATTGGTGAACGTGGTGTTAATTTATCAGGTGGTCAAAAACAAAGAGTATCAATTGCACGTGCTGTATATGCTGATGCTGATATTTATATATTAGATGATCCATTGTCTGCTGTTGATGCTCATGTTGGTAAACATTTATTCCATAAATGTTTCAAAGGTATTCTAAAGAATAAAACTGTAATTCTCGCAGCAAATCAATTAAATTATTTACCATTTGCATCATATGCAATTGTAATTAAAGCAGGTGAAATTTCAGAACGTGGTACATATCAACAATTAATTAATGATCAAAAAGAATTTGCAACATTACTTCAAGCATATGGTGTTGATGAAACTGAAATTAAAAAAGAAATTGAAGAAGTTGAACATGAAGATATTGCAGATGTAATTGTTGAAGAAGAAAGAACTAAACCAACCGAAGCACCAAAATTAGTTAATCAAGATGGTGTATTAACATCACAAGAAGAAAGGGAAGAGGGTGCTGTCGCATTATGGGTATATTGGAAATATATTACAGTTGGTGGTGGTGTTTTATTCCTTTTTGCTTTTATTTTCTTTTTATTAGATACTGGTACAAGAACATTTGTAGATTGGTGGTTATCACATTGGCAAACTGAATCAACTAAAATATCATTGGGTACATATACAGGTTCATTAGATAATACTGATTTCCTTGGTATTTACATTGGTATTGGTATTGCATCAATTTTAATTTCAACAGCTAGAAATTTCTTATTTTTCGAATATACAGTTAGAGCATCACGTGCAATTCATCATCAATTATTCAATGCATTATTGAAAGCACCAATGTGGTTCTTTGATACTACACCATTAGGTCGTATTATCAATCGTTTCACTCGTGATCTTGATGGTGTTGATAATTTAATGGCAACTGCAATTTCACAATTTCTTGTATTCTTTACAACTGTTGTTGCAACATTAATTATCATTTCAATTATCACTCCATATTTACTTATTCCATTGGCACCAATTATCGTTATCTTTTATTTACTTCAATATTTCTATCGTTTCACATCAAGAGAACTTCAACGTTTGGAAGCAATTTCTCGTTCACCAATTTTCAGTCATTTTTCAGAAACACTCAATGGTGTTGTATCCATTAGAGCATACAAGAAAATCGATGAAAATATTCTTACAAACCAATACCGTTTAGATAATAATAACAAATGTTATTTAACACTTCAAGCAATGAATCAATGGTTAGGTTTACGTTTGGATTTATTGGCAAATTTAGTTACTTTCTTTGCTTGTCTCTTCATTACAATTGATAAAACTACAATTTCACCAGCAAATGTTGGTTTATCACTTAGTTATGCACTTTCATTAACTGGTAATCTTAATCGTGCAACTTTACAAGCTGCTGATACTGAAACAAAGATGAATTCTGTAAGTATTAAATTCATTATTATTATAATTGTGTGTAGTAAACACGTATACTAATTAATTTACATATATATTAGGTTGAACGTATTACACATTATATTAAAGGTCCAGTTGAAGCATTACAAGTTATTGAAACAAATCGTCCAGCTGAAAATTGGCCAGAACATGGTGCAATTACATTTGATAATCTTGTTATGCGTTATCGTGAAGGTTTAGATCCAGTATTAAAAGGTATTTCATGTGAAATTAAACCAAAAGAAAAGATTGGTATTGTAGGAAGAACTGGTGCAGGAAAGAGTAGTATAGTTTTAGCACTCTTTAGATTAATTGAAGCCAGTGAAGGTGCAATTTTGATCGATGGTAAAAATATTGCTCAATATGGTTTGAAAGATCTTCGTCGTAATCTTGCAATCATTCCACAAGACCCAGTATTATTCAGTGGTACACTCCGTGAAAATTTAGATCCATTTAATGAAAAATCCGATGAAGCACTTTGGTCTTTGTTAACTGATATTCAATTAAATGATGCAATTAAAGCAATGGAAGGTGGATTAGAATGTAAAGTAACAGAAAATGGTGAAAATTTCTCTGTAGGTCAACGTCAACTCATTTGTTTAGGTCGTGCATTATTAAGAACACCAAAGATTTTAGTATTGGATGAAGCAACTGCTTCAGTTGATGGTCATTCAGATTCATTAATTCAAACTACAATTCGTACTAAATTCAGTGATTGTACAATTTTAACAATTGCCCATCGTCTCAATACAATTATGGATTCAGATAGAATTATGGTATTGGATGCAGGTAAAATCAGTGAATTTGATGATCCATGGGCATTATTACAAAATCCAGCTGGTTTATTAACTTGGTTAGTTGAAGAAACTGGTCCACAAAATGCAGCTTATTTACGTAAATTAGCAGAAGCAAAGAAATTAGGTATTGATGCAACAGAAATTACTCCACCAATATCACCAGCAATTGATTCAAAACCAACTGTTGGTGGTGATATAAATAATATTAATTCACCATTACAACATCAATCATCATTAGCTCAAGATAATAATAATAATAATAATAATAACAATAACAATAATAATAACAGTGATGGTGCTAGAGATAATAATACTAAACTATCATCTTCATCTTCATCTGATAATGAAGATGGTAAAAATAATAACGATTTAACATTCACTCCAAATTCTCAACAAGATGATATGTAAAATTATAAATAAAAAAAAATAAAATTTAAAAAAAAACCCCCAATCCCTTTATTGTGTGTTATATATGTGTTGTTTATTTTATGAATTTTAAAAATTTAGTTAAAGTTAATGATTTGTTAAATGTTTTTAAAAAATTTAATTTATAAAATGGTAAATTGAAATCAATTATATCATTATTTTTATCTGAGGTTGAATTTGTATATTTGTAATTTGTAAATACAACATGTTTAAAATTTAATAAATCATTTCTTGATTTTATTTTATAGTTGAAAAATTCAGTAGAATCTTTAGAGTATTGGTTTTTATTTTCAAAATTTAATGCATGACCTGATCCAATACAAAAATTAACTTGATTTGGTTGAATTATTCCACACATTTTTAAATATGTTTTATAGTTTGTATAGTTATCATGTTCACCTGCAACTATTAAAATTGGGAATGGTCTTGATAATATATTTTCTTTTTTAATAGAAATTGTATTTTTAAATGGTAATAACCTATAAGTGAAAATTGAAAAGAAATAATTTAATTTTATTAATACAGGAACAGAATTTCTATCTTCAAACAATTTATTTGCTACTGGTATTAGGAAATCAATGTTTTTAGATTTCTTTTCACTCAATGGGTCATAATTGTTTGTGTGGTCCAATGGTGGTGATTGAAGGAATGCTTGAGAAAATATTAAATTTAAATAGTATTTTGAAGGTTCACAACCATGCAAAATTGAATAAAAGTTAATTGCCTTTGATCTAAACGAGTTTAAACTGTTCCATGCATTAAATGATGTTAAATTTAGAGTTTTAATTAAATTTGGACAATTTAATGATAATTCATATGCAATTTTAGAACCAAATGATAAACCAATAACATGAGTTTGTTTCCACCCTAAATGATCTAATAGATCACTAGCATCCAAAGATAAATCTGATACACTTGAAAATGTTGTATATTCAGATTCCCCAATACCATTATTATCATAAAAACAAAATGTATAATCTGAAAAGTTTGGTAGTTTACTAAGTTCTTTAATTGTGGAGCTCCAATGTTTTCCTTTTATCAATAAACCCATTATCAATAATACTTTTTCTTTTCCATTACCTATTAAACTATAACATAATTTATATGGTTTATTCCTTTTTAATCCAACTTTAACAAACTCTTTTGTTATATTAAAATTCATATTTGTAACTATTTATTAATTTTAAAGGGACAATTTTTTTTTTAAAAATAAGGAAAAAAAAACTGTTTGAATTTTAGGTGGTGTAATCTAACAACTCATTTAATAATAATGTTTACACTAAAAATAATAAATAATAATTATTAATAATGTATTGTTTTTTAAAAAAAATTACTTTTGAATCATTATATTATTTAATGTAAACATTATTATTATTCGATTTATTGTTTAACACACTGCATACTATCTAAAATTATAACCAATAATAAATAATAATTATTAATAATGTATTGTTTTTAAAAAAAAAATTACTTTTGAAGAATTTGCAACAGTTGGCTATAGATATTTATTTTTTTTTATTTTTTTCCAATTTTTTTTTTTTTAATTTCTTCAACTATGAAAAAAGACGATAAATTTAATTTATTTGAACAAGAACAAGAAGATATTAATTTAAATAAATATAAAGATGAAATTAATTTTGTAAAATATAAAATATACAATGTTAAAGATTATGTTGGATTGGATGAAATTAAAGAGTATTTGGAAATTAATTTCATTAAAGATTTTATATGGCAAAAAGAACCTTTCAATTTAAAGTTAAATGACAATGGTAACAACTATTATTACCATGGTAATAGTAAAATTGAAGAATCAATAGATGATGAATGGTTTATAGTTTATATTCTAATTGAATTATCAAGTAAATACAATCAACTAGTTATAACAATTCAAGATAATGATGGAGAATTCTTATTGATTGAAACTGCAAATTCACTACCACGTTGGATTAAACCAACAAATTCAAAGAATAGAGTATTCATTAAAAATGGTTTACTTCATTTAATACCATTACCATCAGATCCTTCTCAGTTGGATATAATACCTTATAAAATGGATATTCAATCAGCTTTATCAATATTACAAAATACTTCAAACTACAATATAAAGACAACAACATCAAATGAAATTAATCAATGTATAAGAAATAGATTAAAAAGGTTTTATAATGGTGATTATTTCAGAGAAGATCAAAATCAAGTTAAATTGGTATATTTACCAATTGAAATTGCATATTTGTTAAATCAATATCCTCAATTGATTGCAGATATAACAAGTACATTTTATAATAGAGATTCAGATGATATGAAATCAGTTTCAATAATGAATAGATTTAAAATGACAAGAGATACAATTGGTACAGATCATGAAGGTACAACTATGATTTATACTCATATTAGATTCACACGTTGTTTATACGCAATGTTAAAATTACAACAATGGAATACACCAAGAAATTATTATCCCCCATTACCAAAATTATCACATCCAACATACGAATCTAAATTATTGGGTGTTAAAATAGTATGTGCTTTTGAAATGTTGTATAATAGATCATTAAATAATGAACTATACTTTAATAGTAGTGATAAAAATTGGTTAAATTATTTACAGCAATTAAAACAAAACAACTATTTCAATGATGAAAAACAAGGTTCAAAATTATATAAAGAGAAATTAAAAGCTGCTCAAAATAAATTTAATGAAATTAATAAATCAACTTCAATCAACAACAACAATGAATCATCAATTTATAAATTAATTGATCAAGTTTTAAAATCAAAAAAAAGAGTGGAAATGATTGAAACTATTAATGCTGCAGATAATGGTAAAATTGAATCTGATGATTATTGGTTAAATGAAGATAATCTTGATAAATTTGAAGATTTAATTCAAGAATTTGAAAAAGATCAATCTAATAATAATGGTAGTGGTAAAAAGAACCAGGAAGATGATTTAGTTGACAACTTTTCAAATCAATTTAAATCAATGCTTTCAAAATTATCTTCAATAGATGGTGTTGATTTCAAGGAAAGCAGTAACTCAAATAGTAAGAGAAAGAATACTTCAAGTAGTAGTGGTGTCGATGATATTTCATTTGATTCAAATAAATTTATCAATCTTTTAAAAAATTTAGCAGGTGATTCACATATAGGTAATGAGGGTGATAGTGGCAGTGAAGATGAAATGTATCAAGATATTGGTGATTATGATAGTGATGATGATAATGGAAGAGGATCCGATGAAAGTGATGGAGATGATCAAGATGACGAAATTAGTGATGATGAAGATGAAGAAGATGAAGAAAGAAATCAAAATAATGAATTTGATTATGTTGAATTTTTAAAGAAGTCATCAATTAAACAATATATGAAAGTAATGGATAATGAATTAAATTCAAAAACAACTGGTGGTTCACCATTTGAATTAGAAACTATATCAATACCAACGGAAGATACAGCAATTGAAAATAATAACGAAATTGAAACACCAAAAAAAGTTGATTTAAATTTAAATCTGGTAAAAAATTTATTGGAATCACTTTCTGAACAACAAGGTTTAGCTGGTCCTGCTTCAAATTTATTAAAAGAAATGAACGAAAAGAAAAAGAAAAAGAAAAAGTCAACCAAAAAATCTTTACTAAATAAATAATTTTTATGAATTTTAATAGTATAAATTTTATTTATTTGATTTTGCAATAATAAATTTATTTATTAAAAAAAGTCAATTTAATGAATGCGAGGTAGTAAGCAATAGTAATAAACTATTATTGAGGGTTGAAACTTTGTTATTAAGTATAATCTCTTAAAACTAATTTTAAAAAAAAAAAGATTTTGTCTCAATTATTTCAAATCCCAACTTTTTTAAACCACATAATATTTGGGATGTTGAATAAAAAGTCATATTAAGATGAAAAGACTATAGGGTAATCTAATAGATGTTATAAACTTTTTATTAATTTAAATTTTTATTGATGATTTTTTAAAGAAAATGTTAATGATAAAGAATTTGATATTTCAATTGTCTCTATCTATCATTGTTTAATTAATAACATCGCTTTAATTAGACAATTACATTTATTAAATATTGAAATATAACTACCACTTCTACAATAAACGATGAAATTAATGGTACATTTATTAAATAAAAAAGGATTTTATTAATATGATAACGTTGTTTTGATGATGAAAATGTTAATGATAATTTGTGAGATAAAGAATATATCATTGATTTACTAATCATATCACTTTTAACGAAACTATTTGATAAAAATGACAAAAGATAACCAATAGAGGTAAATAAACCACGATCAAAAATTGATTTTTGTACAACTTGATTAGAGATATGAAAAGTACACGATCCATCAGTTTTAAAATGAAGATTTGAAATTGTAATTGACGATAATTCACCATCTAATAGTAATCTCTCCAACTCTTCCAATTGATTTGTGAAATATGTAAAATTACCAATGTCTAAATAGAATTCTAAAATACTATTAAAGTGTATAAAACAGTAATCACAATTTACTATTTGGTTGCGTGGCAATTGGTTTCTTTGTAAATTATTGAATTTTGATAAACTTTGTTTTGCAATTAAATCACTTCCAACAAGAGATTTAAAAAAGTTTTTGATTTGGTTGCCAAATAAGAAAATGATGAAATTGCATTTTGTTCGATCTGGATGTTTGGAATGGTACTGGTGTAAATCCCATTACTATTGCTAACTAATTGGTGAATTGTAATTACTTGATTAATGGAAACATTGTTGATTCTAATTAAAATACTGAAAAGATTATTTATTATTCTTCTAATAATTCCAATGACAAGTTGATTATTTTTAATCGTACCCATACTTCAATTACATTTTCTGTTTCAATTTCGTTATATAATTTTGCACCAGTATTTGTTGAAACTATATTACCTGCTTCAAATGATAATATACCATTGATTCTTGCTAAATTATTATTGTACACTTGAATTAAATAATTTGGAATTTATGTCCAGTTTTATTATAAATAAAACTGGACATAAATTCTCTAAGATTATTGAGGCGGTAGGTGAACTTAATGTTTCGTTGAAAAATGAACATTCAAAAAGAATATCGGAAAAACAATTATTAACCTGTCCCATGTTGAACCCATTTTCAATGACTATCAAATAACGATTATCCTAATTGCCACCATATGCTTGAATGAATTGAATAGATAAGTTGTTTGTAACTTGTTGTGGCTCTAATAAATAAATATCTTCTCTTAAATTAGATCCATTTATATAATTTTGTAACGAACCCAATATTTCAATTGCATGAATACTCTTTGTATCAATTATATAATCCAATGTATCCAATATCATATCATCTGTATTCTCTTGATCAAGATGATAAATTACATGGTATTGGTTTAGATAAAAACACGACATATTTTAAACTAAAACATCACCATTAAATGCCGCAGTTTCTACTACCAACTTGTATAACTGTTTTATAATTTTATCATTGATTCTATTTGTTTTAATTGATTGTACACGGTCTTTAATGGCATCTGGTACATGACCAAATTGAAAATCTAAAATTAATACTTGACATCCCAATGATTCCAATTTTAAAAACCATTTAAAATCAACCATATTATTTGAATGTGATATCTTTTCAAATTTGTCGTTGTTGTTGTTGAACTACTATTATTGTTGTTGTTTTCGAAATTATTATTATTATCATTATCTTGATTATTTAATTCTAATTTTTTTTTTTTTTTTTTTTTTTTTTTTTTTATTTTTTTATTTTTTTTTTATTTTTTTTTTTTTTTTTTTTTTTTTTTTTTTTTTTATTTTATTTTTTTTTTTTCATTTTACTTTTTTTTTTTCATTTTTTAAAATTCACTATGTTTAAATT
>JACAFY010000764.1:0-11466 GCA_015252635.1 Dictyostelium capitatum
AATTCGCTGAACCGGCGGCCCACGATACCGTCCATGAACAGCAGCGGCGTGAACGCCGCCACCAGCGACACGCTGATCGACACGACCGGGAAGCCGATCTCGCGCGTCCCGTTCAACGCCGCCTCGCGCATGCTCGCGCCCGCCTCCAGGTGGCGGTGTATGTTCTCGATCACCACGATTGCGTCATCCACGATGAAGCCCACCGCCACGACGATCGCGACCAGCGTCAGGTTGTTCAGGCTGAACCCGGCCAGCGCCATCACCGCGAACGTCGCCACCAACGACACCGCCAGCACGGCCGACACGATCAGCGTGGCCGATGTCTGCCTCAGGAACACCGCCATCACCCCGATCACCAGGACGATGGCCACGGCCAGCGTCAGCTGGACCTCGTGCAACGACGAGCGGATGGTGCGGGTGCGGTCGTTGTAGACCTCCACGGCCACGTCCGCCGGCAGCGCCGCCTGCAAGGCCGGCAGCGCCTGCGCGATCCGGTCCGCCGTCGCCACGATGTTGGCGCCCGGCTGGCGCCGGATGATCAGGGCGACGCCCGGCTGTCCATCGGGCCAGGCGCCCATGTAGTCGTCCTCCGCGCCCAGCTCTACGGTGGCCACGTCCTTGAGCAGGACCGGTTCGCCTTCGCGATAGCCGATCACCAGCTCGCCGTAGTCCGCGGGGTCGAACAGCTGATCGTTGACCTCCAGCGTCGCCACCCGGTCGGCGCTGAACAGCGCGCCCTTGGGCAGGTTGACGCTGCCGCGCTGGATCGCCTCACGCACGTCGGCCAGCGTGCTGCGCGTAGCGGCCAGCGTTTCGGGATTGGCGCGGATGCGAATGGCCGGCCGGCGCTGCCCGGTCAGCGAAATCTGCCCCACGCCTTCGACCTGGCTCAATTGCCGCGCCAGCACCGTCTCGGCCAGGTCGCTCAGTTCGGTCAACGGCAACGTCCTGGACGTGACACTCAGGATCAGCACCGGGCCGTCGGCGGGATTGACCTTGCGCCAGGTCGGCAGGTTGGGCAGATCGGCCGGCAGGCGCCCCGCGGCGGTGTTGATGGCCGCCTGGATCTCCTGAGCCGCCACGTCGATGTCCTTGTCCAGCGAGAACTGCAGCGTCAGCGTGGTGACGCCGATGGAGCTGGACGAGGTCATTTCGGAGACGCCGGGGATGGCGCTGAACTGCACTTCCAGCGGCGTCGCCACGGAAGACGCCATGGTCTGGGCGCTGGCGCCGGGCAGGCGTGCCTCGACCTGTATGGTGGGAAAATCGACTTCCGGCAGCGGCGCCACGGGCAGGCGCAGGTAGGCCAGCACCCCCAGCAGCACCACGGCGATCGTCATCAGTACCGTGCCGATCGGGTGCGCGATGCACCAGGCGTAAAGGCTAGCGCGCTGCATCGGCGCCTGCCTTGCCGGTTGCCGCCAGCCGCGCGGCCGACGGCTCGCCAGCGGCCTCGGCGCGTACGCTAGCGCCCGGATACAGGCGCGAGGCGCCGTCCACCACCACCGACACGCCCTCTTCCAGCCCGGACACCGCCGCCAGCGTATCCGTGGCATGCAGCACGGTCACGTCCGTGGCCTGCGCCTTGCCGTCGTCGACACGCCAGACGAACATGCGCCCGTCGCCGCGTTGCAGGGCCCTGGCGGGCACCACCAGCACATCATTCATCACCTGCAACCGCAAGGCCGCCACCACCGACTGCCCCGGCCAGAGCCGCCCCTGTGGGTTATCGAACAACGCCTTCAGGCGGATCGTGCCGCTGGCCGCCGAAACCTGGTTGTCCAGCAGCGCCAGGCGGCCCTCGGCCAGCAACGCGCCGCCGTCGCTGACATAGGCCTGCACCGGCACCTTCGCCCCGTCGGACAGCGCTTCCTGGATACGGGGCAACAACGCCTGCGGCACCGACATCTCGACCGTGATCGGGTCCATCTGCACCACGGTGAACATCACCTGGGACTCGGCCGTGCGCAGCACATTGCCGGCGTGCAGCCGGATCAGTCCCACCCGGCCATCCAGCGGCGAACGGATGTCGGTGTACGACAGCAATACCTCCTGGGCCTGCATCGCCGCCTCCAGATTGCGTACCGAGGCCTGCAGTTCTTCCACCCGCGCCGCCTGCTGTTCCACCACCTGCAGCGAGACGGCTTCCTCCTTGCGCAGGCTGCGGTAGCGGGCCAGGTCCAGCCGCGCCACCTTCAACTGCGCGGCCACCATGGCATGCTGCGCCTTGGCTTGCGCCAGCGCCGACACGATGACGCGGTCATCGATACGGGCCAGCGTGTCTCCGGCGCGCACCATCTCGCCTTCGCGCGCGGTGATTTCGTTGAGCACGCCGTCGACCTGCGTGCGCACGTCCACGCTGCGCACCGGACGGACGTCTCCGGAAGACCGCAGCATCAGTGGCAACTCGTCCTGCCGCTCCACCGGCGCCGTCCGCACCGGCACGGCGGGCCGCTCGCTGGCGACGCTCGCGCCCGCGTCGCCCGATCGCGCCAGGTAGACGGCCAGCACCGCCCCCAGGACCAGCAAGGGCACCCATATGATCAGCCGTGGCCGCGTGAATAACTGCGTTGATGACAACATGACAGCGCCGTCCCGGTAGAGGTGGAGGCTGTACTCTACGGGGCCGCCACTGTCCTGGTGCTTACGCTTTGCTGTCGCCCAGATAACATTGCCGGGCCCGTGTCCGGCGCAAATGAGTGGGCCGCCCGAAGGCGGCCCGACCCTTTCAAGACACGCCCGCCAGACGCCCGACTTTCGCGGAGTCAGCCGTCACTCTCGCAGCGGGGACTTGCGTGAGTTTCAGCCTGGGCGCTGACGCGGCGCGCTTAAAACCGGTGTCGCAAGCCCACTGCCGCGGCCTGGTTGCTGGCGTCGCGGTTGAAGGCGTAGTTGTCCCCATAGGACACATAGGCATAGAGATTGGTGCGCTTGGACAGGTCGTAGGTATAGCCCACGCTATAGACGTTCATGGTGCTGTCGTCACCCGTCAGGCTGGTGTTGTTCGGATCAGCGCGCTGCCAGGACGCGAAAACCTTGCTTGCGCCCAAGGGCAGCGTCGCGCCCAGCAGGTACGAATTCGCGCGGAAACCGTCGCGCAGCTTGTAGGTGCCCATGTTCTCGAAGCCGCCCTCGTTCGGCGTCACCCCCATGGTCTGCCCCTGGAACCAGCCGTCGTAGGTCTGGCCGAAGATCGCGTGCACCTTCAGTATTTCAAAATCGTAGCTGCCGGCGATCATGTACTGCTGGATGCGGGCGGGCGATTGGCCGCCCACCGCGCCATTGGTGGGGTTGAGCCGGTCGTAGGACAAGGCGGCGTACACCGGCCCATTGCTGTAGCGCAGGCCCGCAGTCAGCAAACGGTTGTTGTTGCCCGTCGCAAAGTCAGTCGTGCCCGGGGCATTGTCGGCGCGCGTGCTGTCCACGTTGAACGAATACCCCAGCCCGGCCTGCCAGCCGCCGAAGGTGGGCGTCTGGTACAGCACCAGGTTGTCGACCCGCATCGTGTTCGCCGCGCTGAAGGCGGACCCAAGGTTGGCGGTCCGGAAGGAGGTGCCGAACGGATCCACGATATTGCCGATCCAGTCCGAGGCCAGGTTGATGCGCCGGCCGAACTCCAGCGTGCCCCAATCGTCGCTGGCCAGTCCGACGGTGGCGCGCCGGCCGAACAGGCGGTTGCTCTGGCCCGACATGCCGGTGTTGGCGCTGAATCCGCTTTCCACGTTGAAGATGGCGCGCAGGCCGTCTCCCAGATCCTCCTGCCCGCGCAGGCCCCAGCGGGAGCCGCTGTTGACGCCGTCGACCGAACCGACGCGGCTCTGCGAAAAGCCGTTCGGTCCCTTCACGCGTTCGTAACCCACGCCTGCGTCCACAACGCCGTAGAGCGTGACGGACGTCTGCGCGACAGCCGTGAGCGGCATCGCGATGATGCTGCCTGCCAGCGCCAGAATGTTCAGCCTCGTTCTCTTCATGATTGACACCCCCGATTGATCATGCCGGATTGGCTCGATATCCCCGGCGCCGTCAGTGGCATGCCGGAATGCAGGCGAGTATGGACGAGCGCAGGTCGCGGCGTAATAGCGAAAACGGCACGGCCCGCGCCATGAATGGCATAGCGATGACGCCAGAGATACGATGTCATCCCGCTGATACCCTGCGGTCAGGATCGCGTCACGCGCCCGTCAGGCTACCCCCGATACAGTGGCAAGCATTCGGTAAGGAAACAGGGCGCCGCCCGGTGGTGACGCATGCCTAATCTCAACGACATCGCGATCTTCGTGGAGGTCGCAAAGCTGCTGCATCTGGGGCGTAGCGCGGACAAGCTCGACATGCCGGCGTCCACCATTTCCCGGCGCTTGCGCTGCCTGGAGCGGGAGCTGGGCATCGCCCTGCTGATACGCACCACTCGCGGCATGTTGCTGACCGACGCCGGCACCCTGTATTTCGACACCTGCCGCGAGCTGATCGAGCAAGCCGCCGACGCACACCATGCGCTGCGCCAGCTGGGGCTGGAGCCCACCGGCACCTTGCGGATCAGCTTGCCCGACACACTGGCGCCGTTCGCATTCGTGGGCGTCGTGCGCGAATTCTGCGCGGCCTGGCCAGGCATCGACGTCCTGCTGGACTACTCCGCCTTCAAGGACAACTGCGCGACACCTGCGGACTTCGATATCGCGCTCCGATGGGGCGTCCAGCCCGACTCTGATCTGGTGTCGCGGCATCTTGCGTCGGTTCCCTATCGCCTCTACGCCTGTGCCAGCTACCTGGACGCCCATCCCGCACCGGCGTCGCCCCCAGAGCTGCGTCGTCACCAATGCCTGGGCACGGAGATCTGCAGTGAACTGTCGCAGTGGACGTTGCGCACCGATGGCGAGACGGTGCATATCGCCGCGCGTGCGAAGGTGCGCGCCAACAATCTTGATGCATTGACGGACCTGGTACGCGGCGGCGCCGGCATTGCGGCGTTGCCCGCCGTGGCGCTGGGGCATGGCCTGGTTCCCGTCCTGCCGGATTGGAGCGTTGCGCCGATACCGCTGTACGCATTGCAGACCACGCGTCATCCGCCTGCGCGAGCCCGCGCGTTCCTGCACTTGCTGCAAGCAAGGCTGCAGGAAACGTTGACGTCCACGCCGGCCGCGTTGCGCGTGCAAGCGCTTGCCGCGCCCATTCTGTAAGGCATGCGAGAGCCGTCGTCGAAGTCTGACAAACATGTTATGTGCGGGTCACGGTAGGGTAAGCCACGGTTGTTCAGAATGGCATCACAGCTTTCGCTTTCGGCAATTTCCGCCGGGCAAGCCCAAACTGAACAGGAGATATCCCTCATGCGCATCAAACTCTTTCCTGCCTGCGCCGCCCTCGCACTCAGCGTTCTCGGCAGCAACGCCTACGCGTTGGAAGAAACCCAGGTTCCGCCGCCCAAGCCCAGCAGCCTGACCCGCGCCGATATCGCCGCCGATCAGGACGCCTGGCGCAAGTCGGGGCTGGCCGAACTGTGGCGCCAGGAGCAGACGCCTGACATTCACAGCAGCGAGTACCGCCAGCGCTACGCGATGTATCTGAGCCTTATCGGGCACAGCCCCGAACGCCGCGCGGCCAACAACGCTGCGGCCAACTGACGCTTCGCCCTTTGCGTCCCACCCCGTACAACGGGCCGGCGCATCCAATGAAAAGGGGCAGCCCGGCGAGGCTGCCCCTGGTCATGCCGCGGCGCGCCGCGGACCTGTCATCGTGATGCTTACTTCTTCTTGCCCGACGCGTCCTGCTCAACCACCATGTCCAGCACATACACCTTCGACGGCGCATCGTCGGGCAAGTTCTTACAGGCGTAGCGCTTGCCGCGCAGCACGGTGCGCACGCCGTCGCGATGGTCGTAGCCTTCGACCGACTGGTACAGCGGGTGCCATTCTTCCTGCGGCGTCAATTGCACGCCGGCGTCGTTATAGCGGCGTTCGCGCACCATCAGGCACTGGTAGTTCGGAATCATCGGATGGCTGCATTGGGTGCGCTTGGCGGCCACTTCCAGGAAGATGGTTTCGCCGGCGCGGCCGTACAGGGTTTCCGGGGTGGGCTCGCCCACGAACTTGAGCACGCTGCCGTCCTGGGCCACCAGCGTCAGGCTGGGTTCCGATGCATCACCGGCCAGCGTGGCGCGCAGGTCGCCCTTCAAGCGACGGCCGATTTCGGCGTCCAGCTGCATCAGGCTTTGCTCGCAGGCCTTCATGGTGGACGCCAGGTTGGCCACGTGCAGCACGCCGGCTTTATAGGTGTAGCCGCCGAACTGGCCGTTGCAGCCCCCGCGGATGTTCATGGCATCGGCCGAGAACGACAGGCGCAGCGGCTGTTCGATGCCCTTTTGCAGCGCGGCGATGGGCGTGCCCGATGCGTCGGTCGCGGCCGCCAGGCGCCAGTAGTACGCCGGCAGGCTCAACGAGGTCGCGGACGAGGTAGCGGCGGTGGTGGGCATATTGGACGATCCTTGGCCAGGGTTGGAAACTGGTGCGCAGGCCTGAAGCAGCGCGGCGCAAGCAGACGCCAGGAGGATTATTTTTTTCATGGGTCGTTCCTTTCAGCCAGATGGCACTGAAGAAAAGCGGGATTCTACGTCCGCAGTATGGACGAAAAAGCCGAACCCAGCCTTGGCGAGTATCAAAATTTTGCAGGAAAACTGAATGGCGGCTGACAGAAACCGGCGGTCAGGTGGCCCCCTCGCCCTGCGCAAATCCCTGATGTGACGAGGGCTGCCAACACATTGGCAGCCCCGGATTCGCAATTACAGTCTGACACGCACACGTCGGATTTCCGTACGACTGCGTCGCAACGATCCGCCCGATTATGCAAAGGATTGCGGCGTCAAACCACCCGCAGGATCCCCGCCGCATCGCCGATGCGCCCCTGCGCGGCCAACATCGACACGGCCAGGCCGATCCGGGTTTCCGCATCCATCAGGGTTCGCGACAAGCCCAGCAGCCGGCACACCGACTTGATGACATCCGTCTTGGGCGCATTGCCGGTCATGGCCATCACCCGCAACACGCCGTTGGCCAACTCCTGCAGGCACACGTCGTCGATGCGGCGGCGCGAGGCCTCGTCGTCGCCCGCGCCGCGAAAGCCCGTCCAGGCATCCGGCTGCACGCCGGTGGGCCAGTAATAGGTCACCTCGCCCTCGCGGGTTTCGGCAACGTCGGCCGGCGTCAGGGTGCGCAGGCGTTCGACGATGCGCACGCCTGTGCGTTCCAGGCCCCAGGCGCGAGCCACTCGCCGATGCAGCACGGTTTCAGGGATAGGGCCTTCGGTATCGATGACCTGGCGCAGCGCCTCGGTCAGCTTGGCATTGTTGGTCCGGGTGTAGAACGCGTCGCCTTCGCCGGGCGGCACATCGGCCACCTGGTAAGGCGTGATATCGCCCATGCGATCGATCAACGGCGCCGCCCCGGTCGACGCGCCGGACGGCGTCGTGGACGTCGCAGCCCCCGACCATCCCGCCACGCCCTCTTCGGTCGTGATCACGAATTCCCCGCCATCGGCAGCCGTGTCGTCTTCCGCCGGCACGTCTTCTTCGGCCGGCTCGTCCTCGCCCCGTTCCAGCTCCGCCGCCAGGCGCGCCAGCAGCTTTTCCACTTCGCGCTCGGGGTTGATCCACCAATCCGTGGACCAGACCCGGTGCAAGCGCCAGCCGAGCCCTTCCAGCACCACCTGCCGCAGGCGGTCACGGTCGCGTGCGGTCGCGCCGGAATGGTAGGCGCGGCCATCGCATTCGATACCCAGCAAGTAGCGGCCGGGTGCGCGCGGGTCGACCACGCCCATGTCGATGCGGTAGCCGGAGCAGCCCACCTGCGGATGCACCACCCAGCCGCGTTCGCGCAGCACCTTGAGGACCTGCGTCTCGAACGGGCTGTCGGGCTCGCGGCCGGTGGGCAGCGATTGCTCGACCAGCGCGCGCGGCCCCTTCAACGCGAATTCCAGGTAGTGCTTCAAATCGCGCACGCCGGCCGCGCGCACGCGCGACAGGTCGATCTGCTCGGGCAGCAGCGTGCTGTAGATCACCACGCCTTCGCGGGCCCGCGAGATCGCGACGTTCAGGCGGCGATGGCCGCCTTCGCCATTGAGCGGTCCGAAATTCATCGTCATCTTGCCGGACGCATCGGGGCCGTACGTGATCGAGAAATAGATCACGTCGCGCTCGTCGCCCTGCACGTTCTCCAGGTTCTTGATGAAGAGCGGCTCGCGCGACTGCGCCGAGATGGCCTTGTCCAACTCCGCGTTGGCGCGGCGGCGGGCATCCAGCAGGGTTTCGATCAACGATTGCTGCGGTTGGTTGAACGTGACCACCCCCAGCGTCTGGCGGCGGCGCGCCTTGTCCAGATAATGCTGTTCGATGCCCCGGACGATGGCTTCGGCCTCGGCCCGGTTGGTGCGGCTGCCGCCGCGGTCGTAGACCCCGGACACGCGTTCCAGCCGCACGGCCACGTCATCGGTGACGGGCGACGGAAAGGTGATCAGCTGCGAGTCTTAGTAGGAGCCGGTGCTGAAGGTGATCAGCCTTTCCTGATTGCTGCGATAGTGCCATTGCAGCCGCAGGAGGTTCATATCGGCGCCGAGTCATTCGTCCAGTATGCTTTCCAGGTCTTCCACCTGGCCGTCGTCGACGGCGCCTTCTTCATCGTTGGTGGACTTGCTGAAAAAGCTGGTGGGCGGCCACTGCTTGGTATCGCCCACCACCCCCAGTTGCTGGCCGCGGGCAATGGCGCCCACCGAATCCCAGACGGGAATCTGCGAGGCCTCGTCGACCACCACCACATCGAATTGCGAATGGCCGGCATCCAGGTACTGCGCCACCGACAGCGGCGACATGAGCAGGCAGGGTTTCAGCTTGGGCAGCAGCGACGGCAGGCGCTGCATCAATTGGCGCACCGGCACGTGGCGGGTTTTCTTCTGCAACTCGCGACGCAGCAGGCCCAGTTCGCTGTCGGGGCTGACCAGGATGCCATTGCCGGCCGGCACTTTGCCCGCGAGCCGCGCGCCGATATAGGCCGACGTCAGTTGCTGGAAGCGGTCATCGGCCTGGCGGAATTCGCGGATCTTGCGTTCGTGGTCGGCGCTGGAAAAAGACCGCAGCACCGGCGAACGGTCGATGGTCTTCTTGACCCACCAATTGCGATAGCTGAATTCGAAATGGGCTTCGACCTGGGCCAACGGCACGCGCCCCTGTTCCAGCGACGCCACCAGGCCCTGCAATTGCAACGCAATGGCCTGCCCGCGGGCCTGGCGCCACACACACCAGGGCATCAGGGTCTGCCGGTTGTGTCGCCAACCGGCCAGCACGGCCTGAATACGCTCCAGGGCGCCGTTGTCGTCGGCATTGCCTTGCAGCGGTTCGGCCGGCTGGGCTTGCGCCTGAACCGCGGCCAGCTTGTCCTGCAGGTCGCGCCAGGCATTACGGGCGTCCAGTAAGTGCTTGCCCAACGCGGCGCCGGGTTGCAGAAAGGCGCGATTCTCGCCCACCAGGGGTTGCAGCCGCGTTCGCAGGTCGGTCGCTGCCGACGGATCGCCCGCAATCAGCGTGACCGCTTCGGCAAATCGCTCGGCCCATTGCTCATGCCGCGCCACCTGTTCCCAATCCGTGGCCAGGCCGGCGTAGTCGTCCTGCAGCAGGCGCTGCGCGTCGGCCTGCAAGGCGGCCAGCGCCTGGTCTTCGGCGTTGACCAGCGCCAACGGCGCCAGCACGGCGTGGATGGCGCTGTCGTCCGGGCGTTGGCCGTCAGTGCGCAGCAAGGCCAGGCGCTTGCGGATGCCGCGCTTGGCAAACGCCGACTTGGGCCACCAGGTGGCGCACGCGGCCTGCCATTCGGCCTTCAGCGCCTTGGCGTCCACGTCTGCCAGCGATGCATGCCATGTCGTGCCCACCTGCGCCCAGTGCGCATTGCGCGCCAATCCATGGCGAGCCAAGGCCTGCACCCGCTGCCGCGCGGCGGGGTCATGCGCCTGGGCCGCCAGGCCTGCCGGCACCTGCGGCGCGGCCAGCAGCACGTCGATCAAGCCGTCCAGCCGGGCATAGGCGTCCAGGCTCAGACCTGCGGCCGGCAGGCCCAGGCCATCGCCCGCGGCGCCGATGCAGGACTTGAAGGCGTCCACCGCCTCGTCCAGCGCCTGGGCCGACGCCAGCAGCGCGTCTTGCCAGCTGGGGCTCCAGTCGGCCATGCCGATGTGGGCCAGGGGGTGGCCGTGCAACGCGCCCAGTTCGCCGGACAAGGTCGCCATGCGCCGCGCGGCCTCGCGCAGCTGCGCCAGGTCGTCGTAGCCATGAGCCTGGGCGTCGGGCCAGTACATGGGCGACGGCTCCTGCCCGGCATGCTGGATGCTGGGGCCGATGGCGTCGTAGACCGTCAAGCCGTTGGGATGCAGGAAATGCAGCGCATCCACCAGGCCGTTCAGATCCTGGCGCAGCACCGCCAGGCGCTCTGCCTCGCGCTGCCAATCTTCGCTGGTGCGCTGGCCGCCCAGCTCAAGCGCCTTGCCCAGCTGCTGCAACACTTCGGATTTACGCGCCTTTGACGAATCCAGTTCCAGGCAGAACGGCCCCAGGCCGATGCTGGCCAGGCGGCGGTGCACCACTTCCAGCGCCGCCATCTTTTCCGAGACGAACAGCACGGTCTTGCCGCTGGCGAGCAGGTGCGCAATCAGGTTGGTGATGGTCTGGCTCTTGCCGGTGCCCGGCGGGCCTTCCAGCACCAGGTCGCGGCCGGCATCGACCGCGCAGATCGCCTTCAGCTGCGACGAATCGGACAGCAGCGGCGTCATCAGGTCCTGCGGACGGTAGCTTTCGTCCAGCCGGTCGAAACGCGCGTCCCAGGGCGTCTGCGCGAAGGCCTGGCCGGGATGGTCGATCAGGTGCTGCACCACGCGATTGGCCTTGAGTTGCGCGCTGCGGTCCTGCAGGTCCTTCCACATCAGCTACTTGGTGAACGAGAAGATGACCAGGTGCACCTGCTCCAGCACCTCCCAGCCGGCAATCTCGCGCACCGCCAGGCGAAACGCCTGCAGCACGCGGGCCACGTCCACGCCCTTGTCATCGGCCGGCAGCGCATCCAGGCCGGGAATGCGCAGTTCGTAGTTGTTGCGCAGCATCTGCAGCAACGTGGCGTTGATCATGGGCTCGGCGTCCTGGCGCACCAGCCGTAAGCCGCTGCGCACGGACTGGCGCGGCAGCGACACCGGCACCCGGAGCAGCGGCGCCAGGTGCGCGCTTTCCGCAGCCGGGTCTTCGGTCCAGCGCAGCATGCCCAGGGCCAGGTTCCGCGTATTGGCGCCGCCCTCTTCCAGGCCCGTGCGCGCCGCGCCGAAAATGGTCAGCAGGTTGGCGTCCAGCGCCTCTTGCGGCACCCGCGCGATCAATTCCTGGTTGCCCAGCGCTTCCAGCGCCATGGCGTCCAGCGGCGCACGGCCGCCGCGATCCACGTGCACCTGCGC
>JACAFY010000774.1:0-11464 GCA_015252635.1 Dictyostelium capitatum
TTTTTTTACAATTTATTTTTTGGCATTAATTTTTTTTTACAATTTTCATTTTTCCACCTTAATTATTTTTTTTCAGTTTTCATTTTTCAGCATTAAATAATTTTTACAATTTCCTTTCATTTTTTTTTTAATTTAAAATTTTACCATGATAATCAAATAAAATAATTTCTAGGAGTTTATTAAAGAATTTAATAATTAATAATAATAATAATATAAATAAAAAATCATTTACCCAAAGTTACATATATTATTACCATAACTACAGATATATTATAACAACAAATAGTAGCAGATTTATAGTCTCCACAAATAGTTGAAGAAACATTATCACTATCAGCAATTGTCTCCCCCTTCAATAGTACCAGATAATATATTATTACTGTACGATATATTTTCACCAATAACAGTTGTAGATATATAATCACCATCGATTGTTGTAGAATAATTATCACAATCAACACTTGCGGATATATTATCAACATCAATAATTGCAGATATATTATCAACATCAATATTTACAGATATATTATCACCATCAATAATTGCAGATATATTATCACCATCAACAGTTGCAGATATATTATCACCATAAACAATTGTAGATATATTATCACCATCAATAGTTGCAAATATATTATCACCTCCAATAATTACAGATGTATTAGTCCAACTTCAATGAATAACTACTTTATATATAAACAATTAAAAAAAAACAAATAAAAATTAAAGCTCCTAACCACCCCGGTTGGTTTGAAGATTTATTTTTAGGTTTATTTTTATTAAAAAGTAAATGTTTTGTAAATATAAGAGATTTTTATTGATCAATTGTAGATTATATAATTGTTGTTATTATTATTGTTGTTTATAATTGTAATTATTACTATAATTATAACTATAATTATTGTTGTTTGTGTAATTGTTGTAATTATTATTATTATTATTATTATAATTGAAGTTGTCGTTTGTATAATTGTAGATATTATTGTTGTTGTTTGTGTAGTTGTTGTAATTATTATTATCATAATTGAAGTTGTCGTTTAAATAATTGTAGATATTATTGTTGTTGTTGTTTGTGTAATTGTTATTATTATTATTATAAGTTGTAATTGTTGTATTGGATTTAATTAATTGTGAATTGTCAATAGATTGTTTAGATATTGAAAAAAATCGATTTAAATCTTTGGTATATTTAATAAAATTTCCCCAATGACTATCATTTGAAAGTACCCAAGAGTTTCCTACTACTATCAAGGCATATTTTGCTCGTGTTAAACCAACGTTCATTCTTCTTTGATTTGAAAGGAAACCAACTTTACCTTTAATGTTTGATCTTGTTGTTGATAAAATGATAATATCTCTTTCTTTACCTTGGAAACCATCAATTGTATTTACTTCAACCTTATCTGAATTTTTAAAATGCTTTTCCAATTCTTCAACTTGTAATTTATAAGGAGAGATAATACCAATTTCTAAAGATTTTGATTGGGGGTATTGGTCATGTAATTGTGAAATTATTAAATCAATCAATTTGATTTCTAATGAATTTTTTATAGAATGATTTAATTTTGATTCATTTGTATTACCTTGAACATCAAAAAATATTAATGGACCAAAACTACCATTTTTATCTTTGTAGAAATCTTTATCGTAATCCATTACTATTTTACTATCTTTTAAATTACCATTATAGAATGTAATTGATGGAAAACGACTAATTTGAGGATGCATACGATATTGAGTATCGAAAAATAATGGTTTTACACCATTATTTATTAAACGTTCAAATAATGAAATATCGTAACCACATTTACAACAATCTCTAGAAAGTACATTTGATGATAATTGTTTTGGATCACCAAACATAAAACAACTACGTGCATTTTTTAATGGAATTAATGTTGTTGGTTCAGTTGTTTGACCAGCTTCATCAATAATAACTCCATTGAAAACTGTATTATCCAATTCATTTTTACCACTGCTACATAATGTTGAAAAAATGAGTTGACAATCACCAATAATTGTTTTATATAATTTATCAATTTTATGTATACTTCTATTCGCATTTGGAAATCCGAGAGTTAATTTTGAAATATAATAATTATTATAAACAATTGGGTTTATACGATCAACATTACCAATACGGCACATTGTAGGAGTAAATTTTTTACCATTAACATCAATTAAACCAAAATCCATTATACGTAGTATAATTTCATCAATTGCAGCATTTGATGGAGAACAAATTAATAACTTTGCAACCCTGCTTTTTCTTATATCTGAAAGAGCAATTAATAATATTGAAATTAATGCCAATATTGTTTTTGTTTTTCCAGTACCAGGTGGACCTTGAAATAAAGTTATACCTCCAGTTTCCAACATCATGGTTTCAATGAGTGATTGATATTGGCTATGATTCAACATTTGTTTAATTATTGGAAGAACAGCTGATAAATTTTGCTCCCATGGTGTATTATTAATTTTTTTTGGTGTGTTTGGTGTTGTTATAAAATCATACAACGTTGAACGACTAAAATCACGTATTGCATTGAATTCTCTTTTAAATGATGTTTGCGAAGTAAGTAATCTAAAATACCAAGTAGATTGATTATTTAATTTAATTGAATTTGATTTGATTTCTATTGATATTTCATCTTCTTTAACAAACTTTGATATTTTACAAAATACACTAATTGGATTTTCTATTTTATTTTCTATGACACAAATATCACCAATTTTTAATTGACATTGTGTATGAACATCAATTAATTTGAAAGTATTTAAACCAGTTAATTTTCCAGAAAATCTATCTTCTTTTTTGATGTTTTTTTTATATTTTCCATAAAGTTGACATTTAAATTCTTCAATCAAAAGTGGTTCAAATATTGAAATATAATGATGAAAATCTTTAAAATCTTTTGGAATTGTTTGAAGACCTTTTGATGGTTTATATTCATTTAATATTGATGGTTGAATACTTAAAAAAGATTCTATTAAATCAAAGGCATTCAATGAACTGTCATAAGTTAATTGTTGTTGTTTTTTTTGATCTCTATAATCAGTACCAACTTCATTGAATGTTCTTTTATTGGTACTGGTAAGAGTTGTAGATTGAGGTTGTGTTTGTTGTATTTGTTGCATTGCTTGAATTGGTTGAGATGGTTGTATTGGTTGCTCTGGTTGTTGTTGTTTGTTTGTTTGTTGAAATTGTTGTGTTGGATATGCTAATGGTGGTTGAGTTTTTTCATCTTGTAATAATTGTATGGTTTCTACAAGTTTTTGTTTTTCTTTTTGTTCTTGTTGCAATTTAAATTTATAACTTTTTAATTGATTTTGTTGTTGTTGTTGTTGTTGTTGAGTTTGTTGAATTTGTTGTTGCTGAATTTCATCCATTAATTTTTTTTCACCTTCTAATGCAACAATTTGATCTATGTATTGTTTTATTTGATCTTGATGTTGTTGCTGCATTTTTTCCATTAATTTTTTATCACCTTCTAATACAACAATTTGATCTCTGTATTTTTTTATTTGATCTTGATGTTGTTGCTGCATTTTATCCATTAATTTTTTTTCACCTTCTAATACAACAATTTGATCTATGTATTGTTTTATTTGGTCTTGGTGTTGTTGAGATTGTTGTGGTGGTGTTGGTGGTGATGGTTTTAAAGCTTCTTGTTCGTATTTAGATTTAAAAAATTCCAATTGTTCTAGTGTTTGTTTATATTGTTGTTGTTGTTGTTGTTGTTGTTGTTGTTGTTGTTGTTGTTGTTGTTGTTGTTGAATTTGTTGAATTTGTTGAATTTGTTGTTGTTGTTGTTGTTTAATTTGATCTAAATGTTGTTGCTGCTTTTGATCCATTAGTTTTTTATCTCTTTCTAATACATCAATTAAATCTTTGTGTTTTTTTATTTGATCTCGGTGATCTTTTTCCATGCTAGCATTTTCAACTTCTAATCTATTTATTAAATCTTTATATTGTTTAATTTGATTTTCATGTTGTTGTAGTTGGGATTGTTGTGGTAATGGTGTTGTCATTTCTGTTCCACTATCAAAATCAACCATAATTGAATTGTGTGTATCTGAATCACCAGAATTTTGTGTAAATAACGAATCAGTTGGAGGTTGAATAATTGGTGGTGAAATTGTAGCTGTTGGTGGAATGGATGGAATGGCTGTAGTTGTTGTTGGTGTAATGGTTGTAGGAGTTGTTGTTGGTGTAATGTTTGTAGTAGTTGTTGTTGGTGTAATGGTTGTAGTACTTGTTCTTAGTGGAATGTTTTTTTTACAAATACAATCCACTTGACATTGAAAACCAAAATAAAATTGTAAACCATCATCTAAATGTCTATATCCTTCTTTTAAAAAAGTTGCTTTGCTTGTATTTAAATGATTATTTATATTACTTTCTGTTTTTGGTTGCAATTTTTTCATTATTACAATTATTTCAGTTGAAACTAAAATTAATTAATATAATTTGATTAGAGTTAATATAAATTAATGTGTGTAAATTTAAGAATGTATGATATGTTTTACACTTACCAGTTGGGTAAAAATAACTATTAAAAATTGCCAAAACTTGATCCCAATCATTTACTGTTGAATGAATGGCCATTAGAACTTCCATAAATTTGTTTGAATCTAAAATTAAAATTCTACCATCTTTCTCTACTGAATTGATTGTTAATTGAATACTTTTATTGTCATTCCATTCTAATTTTTCCAATAAATAAGAATCAACAACTTTACCTATTGCAGTTTTAGCTGATCTTGAATTATTTACAGATTTTTTGCTGAATGTCATTATTTTTCCAAGCCATTCATCTGTATAATCATTTTTTGTTGTTGTAGTTGTTATAATTGGAGCAGTTGAAGTTGTAGTAGTTGAAGTTGGAGTTGGATTAGTAGCTATAGTAGCTGTTTCAGTGGTTGGAGTGGTAGTGGTTGCAGTGGTTGGAACAGTTGAAGTTGTAGTGGTTGTTGTTGTTGTAGTAGTTGTTGCAGTGGTTGGAATAGTTGGGATAATTGGAATTGGAGTAGTAGCAGTTGTAGTGGTTGGTGGTGGTTGTAATATTTTTCTTATTTCTTTTTGCTTTCCTGGAAGTTCAGGAAGCGATGTTAACAATTGATGTATTTTAACAATTCTTTTTTTGTTATTTATTGGAATTGTAATGATAGAGTTTAAAAAATTGAAAAACATTAATTGTGGATCTTTAATAACTTTTGAAATAATTGATTTCTTTAATTCTCCCAAGTAATAAACTCTTTTATCGTCAGTAGAACTAAATTCTAATTTTGATAAAATATAACCACCAAAATTTAACATTATTTGTTCGTTTTTATCAAAAATATTATTTATATCATAAATGAATCTATTATATATCTCTGATTTTACTGTTGAATCTATATCACGGTGTACTACTTTTTTTACTTCAATTTCTTCTTTTTCTTTTTTATCCTTTCTTTTCTTTTTATTTTGGTTATTATTATTATTATTATTATTTACATTATTGTTTACATTATTATTTACGTTATTATTTACATTATTATTTAAATTATTATTATTATTATTATTATTATTATTATTATTATTATTATTATTATTATTATTATTATTATTATTATTATTATTATTATTTACTTTGGTGTTTCTATTATAATCACCATCTTTTTGAATTCTTTTATTATTTTTTTTATTAACCATGTTTATTTATATACACAAAATTTAAGTAATATATTATATAATAGAACTTATAAAAATAATTTAAATATTTTAATTGAATTGTAAAAAAAAAAATAATGAGGCAAAAAGAAAATTGTAAAAAAAAAAGAAAAAAATTGAACAAAAAAACGTTGTTCCAAAAATATTTAAATTAAACATAAATAAAACACTAATGATATTAATTGTTGATAGAATATTTGTTGAATTTTTATAGAATTATATATAATAAATAAAGATATAAAGTTATAACGAAAGAAAAATGAAAACCGAAAAAAATAAATTGTAAAAAATATTTAATGCTGAAAAATGAAAACTGAAAAAAAATAATTAAGGTGGAAAAATGAAAATTGTAAAAAAAAATTAATGCCAAAAAATAAATTGTAAAAAAAAAAATAAGGTGGAAAAATAATAATTAATATCAAAATTGTTGTTGTTATTGTTGTTATTGTTTCAATTGGGCTGGTATTTCTAACTCTTGAAGATCTATCATTATTTTCAAATTGTCTCATGAACAATTCTTTCTGTTCTTTCTGTTTTTGTATTTCCAACAGCTTGTTGTTGATTTGAATACACAGGTTGTGGTTGATATGACGTTTGTTGTGGTTGTAACTGATATAATGTTTGTTGTGGTTGTGGTGGAATATAATAACCACTTCGGATAGGTTGTTGTGTTTGTTGTTGAAAATAATTATATGTGTTTGATAAGGGTGGTTGTGGTTGAGATATTTGTTGTGGACCAACTTGGTGACCAACTTGGGGATCAACTTGGGGATCAACTTGAGGATCAACTTGAGGTTTTGTTTGTTGTAAAACAACTTGGGGATCAACTTGAGGTGTTGTTTGTTGTGGACCTGCTTGGTATGACATTTGAATTGGTTGTTGATTTATATTATTTAAAACCATAGATTCACAAAAAAAAATAAAATAGGGTGAAATATTTTTTTTTTGTTTTTAATTTATTTACAAAAAAACAAATTTTAAAATAGTTGGTGTTGTTATTTGTTTTTATATAAATTCAAATTGTTTAGATTTATATACCAAATACACTTTTCAAGTAATTATATCTATATCTTTATTTTATATTTTCTATAATAGAGTTGTTTGTTTTTATATAAATTCAAATTGTTTAAATGCATTATACACTTTTACCAGAAACTATCTTTATTTTAATATTTTTTTATGTTATTATTTTATTTTATTTATAATATGATCCATTTGTGTTTGTTTATACAATCATAATTTATTTATCATTTGGTTTATAAGGAGAATCTCCTTCAAAGGAAATTGTTTCACCATCTTTTATACTGTTGGAAATATTAGTTTGATGTTGTATAGAGTTGAAAGTTTCTTGTTTATCATCTTTTGAAGGTGATACTTTCAAATCATCTTTTTTACCTTTTTTATTTGTAGAATTAGTTGTTTCTTTGGTTATACTTCTTTTTAAATTTCTTGATTTATTTTTTTTTTCATCTTTTTTATTACCATCTTTATTTTCATCATCCTTCATTTCACCATTCTCAGTGCCTTCCTCTTCAGTAATATCTTCTTCATCATCACCACCATCATCCTCATTTTTTCCATCACCTTTTTTAAGATCTTTTTTTCTTTGTCCTTCTTCAATTTGATATGCAACCTCTACAACCCTGGTATATTCATCAGGTGTTAATGATGATGAATTACAAATGAAATGATTTTTAAACATTAAATCAAATTCATTTTTAAAAACATTTGAATTTATTGGGTGGTTCTTTTTTAATGATGATATTCTTCCATTTCTTGAACCATTAATAAATATCTTTTTAATTGATTTAGTTACGATTGCAACTAATGATACCGGATCTTGAAATAATTTTACAACAATCAAAATTAAAACTTCACTTCCTAATTGTTTCACACCATTGTCAATTAATTTTTGAAACCAAGTTTCAATTTCAATTTTATTATATTTTTTTGTTGGAATTGATGATTCTAATTTCTCTGTTTCATTATTGATAGCAGATCCTTCTTTATCAAAATATTCTTTTACTGATGATTTTAATACATTAAATGCCAATAAAGGAATAAATTGTTCACAAAAGTTATTTTTTGATTGTTTACTTGTTGATGATCCATGATAAAATAAATTTGAAAAAAATTCTTTTTGAAGAGTTGACAGTGCTTCTTTAAACTCTTTGCTATTGCATTCTAGTGAAATGTATTTTTTTACACCATATTTAATTTCAAATATTTCAAGAATGTGTGTCTTTGTCATATCTTTTTGAATACTATTTCTATCACCTTCTAAAGTTAATTTTGTATTTTCTTTTTTTTGTGTTTGTCTTTTTCCAATACTGCTTAATGTCTCATTGATCTTTGCTATAGATTGAGATTGAGTAGTTGCTATTTGTTTAATTTCTTTTAAGCTTTCTTCCAATATTTCGAACGATTTATTAATTTTATTTTGTCTTTTTTTGGTTTTTCTTTGTTTTTTTTCCAATTTTCCCAGAATTTGAAGTAATGTCATTTCTTTAATATTTGAAGTATCAACTGATTTAGTAAATTCAATTATCATTTTTTGTAAATTACCATCAATTACATTGTCTTTTTTAGTGTCCATTTTTTAATTTTGATTATAATTTTTAAAAAACTCGTTTAAAAAAAAAAAAAAAAAAAAAATGAAAAAAAATTAAAAAAAAAAAAATTAATTTACTTTCATATACAATAAATTTAATAACCTATCACATAAATGTCAAATTTTAAAGAATTTTTAAATAATGTCGATATTGTTTCGCACTCATCACTCAATTTTACAACATCGCTTTTAATAATTAATGACATTAAATATTACACTCTTACTTTACAATTTATAAATTCAATTGAATCAGATCAAATTATAATAATTTTAAACAACAACAATAATAATAAAGTATTAAATATGTTTTACTTAGATAAATCAAGCTACATCTCAAATGTTAACCAATTCATATTAAGTGATATTGATGGTAGTAAATTTTGGTTAACATTTGATACACATTATAATAAGGATATATTAAAAGATATTACAGAAATCAATTTAAACCAAGTGAAAGAAAACAATAAAAAAAACAAAAGTAATAACAATAATGAAAAGAAAGTTAAAACTGAATTAAAAATGGGTATTTTGGAAATAATTTCATTGTTTACAAATAAAATTAATACTTGTATGATAACCAGTGATAACACTATTGTGGGTGGTACAAATTTAAAAAAAAATATATTGGTTAGACCAAAAAATAATAAATTAACAAACTCATTTATTCAAAAAGTAAATGAAATTAATTCAGCTGAAGATTTTCTCAAATTTATCAAATTAAGGTCAAATGTAAAACACTCCAACAAAGAAAGTATTTCAAAAAATAATGATTGTAATAATTGCGATGGAAAAATATTAAATAAAAAGCACATAAACTCATTTGAACATTTACGTCATTATGAAATGAATCATGAAGGTAGAAGTTATGATAAATCATTGGTTGAATATGTTGAAAGAGAAAGAGAAAGAGAAAGAGAAAGAGAAAGAGAAAGAGAAAGAGAAAAAAAATATATAGAAAATAAAAATGAAAATACAACCACAACAACAGCTGCATCCAACAATCCTCAACTCGAAAAAGAATATTTTGATGACAAATATAAAATTCAATGCGATCCGGGGGATGGTATTGATTATTCAGAAAATGAAAATGCAACAACATCAACAACAACAACAACAAAAACAACAACAACAACAACTGCGTCCAACAATATTCAACATGAAAAAGAACAAGAATTCATTGAAAATCATTTAAAAAGAATTAACAAGATCTATGTTGGTTCAAGAAAGGAATTAGACGAAGCAACATTTTCAAAAGTTGAAAAATTAGTTGCAGCTGAAAATATAAATGAACTTTGTTATTTTCTTCGTTATAAATCAGGTAAATATAATTAGTATAATAATCACATTATATATATTGAAATTAATTCATTGCAATGTTTTTATATAGGTGTAACAGATACAATATTAAAAGAAATTGTTAGAGTAAATGGCGTTGGATCCAATTTAATAGTTGATAATTGTCAAACTCAATTAAATGAAGAGATAAAAATTGTTTTAAATGAGTGTGACAATCTATTGGTAAAGGCACAACTTGATTATTTAACATCAAGAATGAATCAGTGGTTTCAAGATACCAAGAGTGATATAACAAAAAAAGCAGATTTAGATAGATTGGGTAAAAACATAGATTTGGGAAATTCGAAAATGGTAGGTATCTTTTATTACAGAAAACAGTTAATTGATATTAATAATATTGACATTTAATAACAGAATATTCAACAAAACCAAATTATAGATACAAGTAAATCAGAAGATTTTGATATTAATGGTAATGGTAAATTAGTATATGTTCCAGCTACAACTTTTTTTAAAAACATTATAGATAATGAAGCAATAAATCCACCAATAATTGTTTATGAAATACAAGAAAGAATTAATATAAAATCAATTAAAGATATAGAATCTGATAGATTTAGAAAAGATTTTATTCAGATTACAAATAATAATCAATCATTTAACAAACCAATCAAAATTATAAAAAAAGAATCAAATATAATCAAAAAACAAATTAAAAAGAATGAATCAAACAAATATAAAGATTTAAAAACAGATGTTACTGATAAAGAAAAACAAATAATACATATTCATAATAATAATAATAATAATAATAATAATAATAATAATAATAATAATAATAATAATAATAGTAATAATAATAATAGTAATAATAATAGTAATAGTAATAGTAATAATAATAACCACAACTCAAATAATAATGTAAATAATAATGTAAATAATAATGTAAATAATAATGTAAATAATAATGTAAAAAATAATAATAATAATAATAAAAACAATCACATTCATTCAAATGATGACAGAAATGAAAAGAAAAATGAAAATGAAAGCAATGGTAATGGTAAAAGTAATGATAATCAAAAAAGAAAAGAATTTCCATGTTTAAATAATAGTAATCCAATTTTAAAACGAAAAAAGGAGGAATTATTAAAATTTGGTGAATTTAATGATGAAGATATAATACTTCAAAGTAAATTTTTCGATTTAAAAGGTTCAGATGTAAATACATTAAAAGATGGTGTTTTTTTAAATGACTCAATTATTCAATATATGTTTGATAAAATTAAATTAGAAAATGAACATATCATTTTTTCAACATTTTTTATTAATAAAATATTAATTGGTTTAAAATTGTTTGACGATGGTTCACAAATTAATTATAATTCTCTAATTGATTTTAATAATGATGAAGGTTATAAAAGTATTAAAAGATGGGATATTGGTAAAGATAATAATGGTAAAAAATTGATATTGGATGAAGTTTTAATGACAAAATCCAGAATATTATTTCCAATCAACATGTATGTATATTTAGTTGTACTTGAAATTATTAAATATTAGTTCTTAATAAATACTAATTTATCAAATAAATAGTACAAAAAAACATTGGTATGGTATAGTTTTATCAAATCCAAATTTAGATTTAAAAACAAATTTATCATTGCACATATTTGATTCCTTATCTGGACCTAAAATTACAGAAATACATAAATTTTATTTAAATGTAATTGAATATTTAATATGCTTTCGAGTCGACCCCTCGATCCGATTTTCGATCTGAATCGCTATTTTTTTTCGATTTGCGATCGATCGAAAAATTGGTTTAAATAAATATTTTG
>JACAFY010000783.1:0-10000 GCA_015252635.1 Dictyostelium capitatum
ATTTTAATAAAATTTTTAAATTTTAAATTTTTTTTTTTTTTTTTTTTTTTTTTTTTTTTTAATTTTTTAAATTTTAAATTTTTTTTATTTTTTTAATTTTTTTTTTTTTAAAAATAATAAAAAAATTTTTTTTTTTTTTATTATATATAATTTATTTATACATTATTTATTTTATAGATATTCTGATATAATTATAAATATTTCATACCTTTCACATTTTACTTTGTATCTCATATTAATTTCAATTTCTTTTTTTAACATTTAATTACAAAATTGATAATTCCAAAATTAAAATAAAGAATTTAAAAAATTGGTTCAAAATATACAAAACCTACAACTCCATATCACCAAAGTAGTAGTAGTAATAATTATAGTAATAATAATATCAGCAACCACACAATAAATTCGATAAAAATGAATAATAATAATAATAATAACAATTCATACTCTCATAGTTCAAATTATCAAGATAGATCAATGACTAGCAATGATAATAATAATAACTATTCACAACAACAACAAATATCACAACAATTTGCAAATGGTGTAAATAATCAACAACATCATCAACAACAAACTAATCAACCAGTAACATTTTTATCAATATTAAGAGATGGTAAAATTCAATTGGGCGAAATTTCAAATTCATGGAATGAACAAGGTGATTGGCTACTAAGAAGTTTAGTAATGTCTATTAATCAATTACTATCAGTTAATGATCAATATCCAAATAATCATTCACAATTTTTACCAGAACATATGAAATTACCAATGATTACAATTGAAGGTTACATTGCAAGAATAATTAAATATTCACCATGTTCAAAAGAATGTTTTATCATTATCTTGATGTACATTGATAGATTAATTCAAAAAAAGAATTTCATTGTAAATAGTTATAATATCCATAGAATTTTAATTACATGTGTATTGGTTGCCGCTAAATATTTAGATGATATATTTTACAATAACCAATTTTATTCACAAGTTGGTGGTGTATCCGTTAAAGAAATTAACATTATGGAATTAGATTTCCTTAAATTACTTTCATTTGATGTTAGTGCAAATACAAATATCTATTCAGTATACTTGGAATATTTTGAAAAGTATACACTCAAATTACAATCAACTTTAAATTATCAACCAAATACAACTCAATTACCATTACCAATTCCAATTGATAAACAACAATCAATTGAACCATTACCACAAGTTTCTTCTTTTTCAAATTCAAATTTTAACAATAAAAATAATAATAATAATGACAATATAAATAATATTAATAATAATAATAATAATAATAGTACAAATAATAATATAATACCTAATAATAGATCGAATAATAATAACAATAACAACAACAATACAATAATTAAACCAGATGAAGAAGTATCAGAAGATGATAAATCAAAAAACAATAATTCAGGGTCATACCACCATTTACCATTTCGTTTTCAACACCCTAACCTCGTCGCTTAAACAATTGGGCTCTTCAATTTTTAAAAAAAATAAATCAAAATCAAATTATCAAAATTAATGAAATATCTTAACTGATCGATCTTAAATGTACAAATTTTAAAACCCTCTTTTAATAAAAATAATATAATAAACTCTCTCTCTCAAAATATAAAAACAAATAAAAAAAATAATTAATTTCTTCTTTTTTTTAACAAAAAAAAAAAAAAATAATAATTTATTGATTTATTATATATTTTATTATTACTACTTTACTTTTGTTTGTTTGTTTGTTATTATTGTTCTCTTAATTCATCTTCTAATTTTGTTCTTAATTCTTGTAAATCTTCTTCGTTTTCTGGTTGTGGTAAATGGAAATATGGATTGTCCAAAGATGGTCTAAATTGATAACCAATTATACAATAGAAACAAAATGAAGCAGATAATGAAAAGAACTCGCCCAACCAAATCAATTTATATGGTAATGTTGATTTTAATAAAAATATAATAATTCTTGAGAAATATAAATAGCAAACTACAACCAAGTAAAATAATTTAAATAACTTTAATTTTTGAATATTTTCAATTGCTGTAAAATAGAACGTTGCATTGTATTAGTATAATAAATATAATAACAATAGTGTTATACATAATATAATATCAAAGGTTAAATTACCTCTATCATTATTTGCTTCTTCAAATGATTTTCTAAGATGGGTCATTGACCAAAATATAGGTACTACAATTGCAAAACAACAAATTAAATCTACAAATATCAAGATATTGCTCCAACTAATCCAACTTGCTGCACCACGTGATTCTTCATCTACCATAATCAATGCAATGTTATCTAGAATTTGCAATGGAATTACAACCATGAATATCTTTTTCTCTCTATCCGATAAAAATGGTTTAATAAAATACCATCCTGATCCAATCATTGCTAATAAAATAATGAAAAATGATCCTTGTGCAAATGCAAAAATATAATATGCTACATTCCATCCATTTGCTGATCCTGTTGATTTAATATAATGTTGTTCAATCTGTAGATTATAATTTTAAAAAGAATATTAATTCCATAAACATACTAATGATGATTTGTGGGTATATTCTCTAAAAAAAACCAATACATACAGCTTCAAATAAAAGTTCAATAGCTTGAATAACAAGGTATGCTGTACATAAATGATGAATTAAATTTACTCTTTTACCTTCACCCCTTAGGAATATCAATACCCAAGATAATGCCATAGCAAATAATAATAATGAAAAAAATGTGTATAAAGTTGGTAATGGTTGATTACCAATTGGAAGATATGATACATTTCCATCTACTGTATTATATTCTTCTAAAATTAACTGTAAATAATCAAGACTTTATTAATAATCAGTACAACATTGTTGTTAGTTTATTATTTATACTCGATGTCAAACTTACTTTAAATGTTGTCTTTGATTTAGGGTAACAATTTTTATAATATAATGTATAAAATCCTTCATGTGCAATATCGTCAGCTTGAATTACTAGTGAAGTATCAAGTACATTTGATTGTGATCCTGTAAATGTTAATGGGTCACCTTCTGTGAAACTACAATTATTTAAATTGATTTCTTCTACACGTCTTGATACATCAGCTTCTGTTATAACTAAAAAAAATCCTACTTTGTTATCTGGTAGTGATGCTACTCCATCACCTTTATCGATTGTCCAATTGGATACTAAAATTTTAAATACACCATTTGCTGCAAACCCAAATCCTTCAATTGCAAATATATTTCTATCATCATTTACAACTTCTAAATGATGTTTATATCCATTTATATTTACTAATAAACTTGATAATATTAATATTATAAAAATTATTTTATTTATCATATTTTTATTATTATATAAAAAGTGTTGTGTGTTTGTTGCGAGCTATAAATAAATAAATAAAAAATGAAATTAAATTTTAAAAAATCAAAAAAAAAAAAAAAAAAAAAAAAAAAAAAATTTTTTTTTTTTTTTTAAATAAGGGCGTTGGTTTGTACGTTTTTTTTGGGCTACCACAATATACAACAGAATTTTTTTTTTTTTATAATATTTTTTAATTAATTTTTATTAAAAAAAAAATCAAAAAAAAATAAAAAAAAAAAAAAAAAAAAAAAAAAAAAAAAATTTACATTCCTTCTTATAAATATTTTTATTTGTTTTTTTTATTTGGTATCGCTCGCTAGTTTAATTTAATTTTAGATAATTTGCAAGATCACAATAAACTTTTATATCTTCTCTACTTGATCTAATAGTTTCACTTTGTTTTTTATCCTTTTTAATATTTATTGATACTTCTTCAATTGATATTTGTTTACTTTCTATGTTTAAATTTGACATTATAAAATTCTTTAGAGGTGGTTGTATGAGCAAAATTTTAATTATTATTTTTTTATTTATTATTTATTTATTTATTTATAAAAAGTTTCAAATATTATTTTTATTTTCTTATTTTAGTCGTACCTTAAAAATAAAAATAAATAAATAAATAAATAATTAAATTTTTTGTATCAAAATATTTAAATTTTTTATATGTATCTATTTATTTTATGATAAATTAATAATAATATATTTGTGCAAAAAAATGAATATGTATGATTCGTGAGGTTTTGAAAATAATAGTATTTATTTCTTGAATGTACAAAAACAATATGGATACACATATATATATAATATCTCAAATTATTACATGCTAATTTATAAATTGAACTAAATTAAAGAAATATTGTTAATATATATGTATATATTTTATGTGTATGTGTGTATGTATATTGTGGGATATGTGTGTGTGTGTGTGTATTTATAAAAACTATGTGGTGTATACATATTAAATTTAAAAATACATACAGTTTGACCAGGTGTTTGATGATGTTCTTTTGAATGAGCTATACTATCTTCAAAAGTAAGTGAAATATCTTGGGGTGTAATATAATTTTGATTTTGATTTTCAATTGTTGGTTTTGATAATATACCTTGATTAATTAATAAATCATCTATATAAACTGAATACTCTTTAACTGCTTGTGATATATTTTTATAGTAATTCCAAATCCTTAATTTACTAACTGTAATTGGTGAATCAAAATAAAATAAAATTACATTACTTTCTTTTGAAAATGAAGGTATTTCAACACCACGTACACTATTTAATGTTGTTGATGATGAGGATGAACCACTACCTAATGATGATTGTTGTTGTTGTTGACCATAATATGGAGTAGTACTAAAACTAACAGAATAATAAGGTAATAATAAACCTTCATTATCTTGAAAACTAAGACCATTATTAACCAATCTATATGAATTCTTTGTATCATTTGATAGTATACTACTTTTATTTGGTTTAATAAGTGTATCATTTTGATCATATATTTCAATTGCATGAAGTCCAATGAAATTTCTATCACCATAATTTGAAATGAATACAAATTTTAATACGAATCCACTTGAATATTCTAATAGCTTGTTACTACTACTGCTACTACTACTACTACTACCACTATCATTACATGAACTTGATGGTTGATTACTATTACTACCAATATTTAGTTTATCCCAATTATAAAATGAAATTGTTTGACCAAAATCAAAAATACAATTACCAGGTGCTTTCCTAAAAATGAATCCATTATTACTACTACTACCATTATTGTTGTTACCAATTATTGTAGAAGGTAATGATAAAGATTGACCATCTAAATAAATTAATACTTTTTTAGCACCTCTTGAACAATCATCTAAACTTTTATTATAATTCCAAACACGAATACAAGAAATTGAAAATGTTGAACCTAAATCAATTGTCAATACATGTTCTTTTGATGGAAAGAATGGAATTAACCACATATGTCTATCATTTGTAGTTATATTATGACCATCAATTAATTTATCCAATGTACGATAATCACCACTATGTCCAGGTACATCATTGATATCTTTTGGATGTGCTGTTATATTTTGTGATTGAATTGGTATTTGTTTATATTCATTATCAAATACTAATATTGATGTTAATCCCATATAAAATCTATCACCCCATGTTGATTGAAATGAAAATTTCAATTTTCTACCTTTTGGATAATGAATTGGCTGAATAAAATCAATCATTGCTGACGATTCAAATTCATTTATAAAAGTTGACAATGTATTATTTACATTGTTATTACTATTGGAATGAATTGACATTGTTGTTGATGATGATAATGACGATGATGATGATGTTGTAGTTGATGATGAATTTGGTTTTGATGGTATTTTTGGTGATGATGGTGTTTTAATTCCAGATGATGATGATGGTTGACTATGTTGTCCATAATTTAAATTTTTAATTGGTGAAATTGGTGGTGTTCCATTATTATTTATTGAATTATTATATTGTTGTTGTGGTTGTTGTTGTTGATGATGATGATGATTATAAAATTGTTCATCTTCATGTTGTTGAAATTGATTTGTTGAATATTCTTCTTCCAAATGTAATTGTTGAAATTGTTCATCTTCAACACCACCAACATTTTGATAATCATCATCTTCATCACCATCCTCTTCGTTTTCATCATCGTTATCTTCATCATCATCTCCTTCTTCTTCTTCGTCATAATCATTATGACTTTGTAAATAATTTGAATTGAAATAATCATTTTTAACTAATAATGATTGATCATCTTGAATGAAACTTGAAGGTGAGAATGGATCATTTTCTTCAATTTTATTTAAAATGTCATCTCTATTTGTAAATACAATGTATTCACAATGTTGTTCACAACCTTTAAGTATACCAGGTGATTTCTTTATTGTACCTCTAAATATTATTAAACTATTATCAATTTTAATTTCAATATCTTTTGCACCACGTGATGAATGAATTCTAGATTTATTATAATTCCAAATTCTAATTAATGATAATGTTATCTTTGAATCCAATGTAATTGTAATTGTATTAATTTGACCTGGAGTAAATGTAGTTAACCATAAATGATTAACATCACATGTTCTTGGAAATCCATCCATAATTCTATCAATTGATGATGATGACTGTTGTTGTTGTTGTTGGGATTGATTATTATTATTACTATCGTTTAAATCACTTGGAAATGCTTTAATTTGTGATTTTGTATCTTTTAATTTTACATATGATCCATTTGAATCAAATATATCAATACCTGATAAACCAACATAATTTTGATCACCCCATGTACTACTAATATTAATTGTAATTACTCTACCACTTGGATTTGGTATTAAAATTGATGGTTGTATTGGTGATTGTGGATGTGGCGGTTGTGGTTGTGATTGATCTTTTGATTGTTTTAATTTTTCATTATTATTATTATTAGTTATAACATGTTGTAAATCAAATGTATGAAGATGTAAATTTGGTGATTGTTGTTGTGGCATTTGAATTGGTGTTTGTTGTAATTGTTGATAATGTTGTTGTTGCTGTTGATGATGATTTTGGAATAATTGATCATTTAATGTTGGAGTTGAGAATCTTCTTGGTGATACTAATATTGATGCAGCAGATGATGAAGATGTTATATTAGTTGGGTGTAATCCAATTGGTACCTTTCTATTACTAATACCACCATTAATTGATGATGATGATGATGAAGAAGATGATGAAGATGGTAATCTAGCTGATAATGCACCTCCATGGTAATTATTATTGTTGTTGTTATTATTACTTAATTGATCGAAATTTAAAGAGAATTTTGGTTTATTTGATGAAGTTGAACTATTTATATTTACATTATTAATTTGTTGTTGTTGTTGTTGTGACGTTATTATTGGTGTTGGTAAATTTACTCTTGGTGTTAGTGATGGTGATTGTGGTGGTATTTGTTGTTGTTGTTGTTGTTGTTGTTGTAATGGTGTTTGTGGTAATGGTGGTATTTGTTGTTGTTGCAGCTGTTGTTGTTCAGTTCGTTTCCTAATTGAAGATGGTCTTTTCTTTTCAATTATTGAATGTTCTAAACTAAAATCACGTAAATCAACTCTTGGTGATGGTGATGGTGACATCAATGGTGATGAATGTGGTGAATGATATGGTGATACCTTTTTTGGTGGTTTGATTTCATTTGGAGTTGTTGTATTATTTATGTTGTTTTCGTTATTACTATTATCAATTTGTTGTTGTTGTTGTTGTTGAACTTGTGCTTGTTGTTGTATTAAATGTTGATAAACTGTTAATGCATCATCAGAAGATAGTAAATCCAATATTAATTTCTTTTTATTTGGTTCCATAGTCCTTAATCTACTTGCTATTTCAAAGAATAAAGGTGATGTTAAATTAAGGTGATCTTGTTCATTATTATTATTATTATACATGTTGTTATTATTTGGTTGTGGTTGTGGTTGTTGTTGTGAATGAGATGACATATTTTGAAGGCGCGGCGAAAATAAATTTTTATCGGTGGGTTCATATTGGTGTTGTTGTTGTTGAGTTTTTAATGTTGGTACTTTTGTTTTGTTGTTATTATTTACATTATTTGGCGGTTGTTGTTGTTGTTGTTGTTGTTGTTGTTGTTGTTGTTGTTGTTGTTGTTGTTGATTTATTAACCTTATAGCGGGTTCAGATAAAACTCTTGTCAATGGATGTTTAATTGTTTTATATTGTTTATCAGTTGATAATTGATCGTAATTTAATGGTGGTGGTGGAGGTGGAATTGGAATGGTTGAAATCGGTATATTATTATTATTACTATTATTGTTATTATTTAATGTTGTTAATTTTAAAGTTGGAAGTTTCCCCCCGCCTCCATTCCTATTGTTATTTCCTCCATTACCACTACCACTACTACTATTACTACTATTACTACCACTACTATTAATTCTATTATTACTATTACCGCTACTTGGTGAATTTGAATTATTTCTTTTATTCATTTCTCTTGGTGTTATTGGTTCTTCCGATTGTTGTTGTTGTTGAATATTATGAGGATGATATTGATGTTGTTGTTGATGTTGTTGTCTATATTGTGAATCAAAATCAAAACTACATCCTAATTGAACTGTATCATCTCTTTCTTGGCTAATATCAGATTTTGATTTTTTACTTTTTTTCATATCGCTAGTAATGAATTCAATACTTTTACTAGACCATCCAGGAGCAAGTGAATGAATATTTGATGATGATTGCCTTCTTGGTGATGTTATATTTAATGATGATATATTTGGACTGTTATTATTATTATTATTATTATTATTACTACTATTATTTGTAGTTATATTGGTATTTGTTGATGATATTGAAGATGAAGCAGGTGCTTGAATAACAGTGGTAATTCTTGGTGATATTAATGTACTCCCTGTTGGTAAATTCGATGATGATGATGTTGTTGTTGTTGAAGGTGTTGCCGCTGAAGTTGGTTGTGTATTTAAATTATTATTACTATTATTATTATTAGTATTACTATTACTATTTAACATTGATAATGGTAAACTAAATGTAAACTTTTTTGGAGTTAATGGTGGTACACTATTATTACTGTTATTAATACTACCACTCATATTTGGTTGAGATATATTTGGTTTACTATTTATTTTTGGTATATTATGAAGATTATTCATTATGTTGTCGTTGTTGTTGATGTTGCTTTTGTTGTTGTTATTATTATTACTATTATTTAAAGAAGAAAGTAAAGCTGAAGCAATTGGAACTGATGAAAGTACAGATGTTGTAAACATTGTAGTTTGATTTAAATCTACAGATGAAGGTCTTACTTGTGATATATTATTATTATTATTGTTGTTATCAGAATCACTATCTGAAAAATCATCTTCATCCATTTCCTGAATTACTCCTAAATTTTCTGTATAGTTGTTATTATTATTAATATTGATGTTGTTGTTGTTGTTGTTGTTATTTTCGTATTCATTGTCTTCTTCTTCTTCCTCTTCTTCGTCTTCGTAACCTTCATTATCTTCATATTCTCCATCATCTTCATCATCTTCGTAATTACCATTATTATCATTATCATAATTTTCGAGTTGTAATGATTGTGGTATTATAAGTGATGGGTGGTGATAATGTTGTGGTGTAGTTTGTTGTTGTTGTTGTTGTTGTTGTTGTTGATTATGATGTTGATTGTGCATATGTTGTTGTAATGATGACTGAGGTGGTTGTCTAATTAATGAGTGGTTTCTAGGTGAAAGTGGTATATATTGTTGTTGTTGTTGTTGCGTATTATTATTATTATTATGGTGATGATTATGAATTGATAATTGTGACAAAGAAGGTGATCTTGGTGTTGTAGGTGATAAAGGTGATCCACTATTACTACTACCACTACTACTGCTACTTGCACTACTGCCAATACTATTTATACTATTTATTTTTGGTGTTTTTGGTGATTCAAAGTTATTTACAAATAATGATTGATGATGTTGTTGTAAAGATTGTGTATTTATAATTGGTATTAGAGGTTTCTTTATTGTTGTTATTGGTGTTGTTGGTGATGATGTTGATGATGATGAAGAGGTTTGTGGTGGTGATCCACTTTTTGGTATTATTTC
>JACAFY010000793.1:0-11424 GCA_015252635.1 Dictyostelium capitatum
AAATTGATTGTGGAAGTTCATCAAATGTAATTTGTTTTTTAAAATATATTTATTATAATAATAATAATAATAATAATAAAGAAGATGTTCATGATTAGAATTTACAACCTACTAGTATATGGTTTTATAATAAAATAAAATGTATATATAGTTAATTATAAACATACCTTGACCAAGTTTTAATGATCTTAAATTTTCAGGTAAATTTGCAAGTGGCATATTATAAGATTTACCCAAATCTAAATAAATGATTGAATTACTAAGAGCACCATATGTGAATGGTTTATTGTAATTTACAAATTCTAAAATGTTTACACTATCTGGGATACAACCTGCAGTTATGGTTTGATTGAAACTTTCACCAAATACTAACATACTAACTGATTGACCAATAAGACCAGGTGTTAAAGGTTGATTATATGCATTACCAAAAGTTAATGATGAAATAGTATCTGGTATACATCCATTTACCAACGGTTGATTAAAGGATGGACCAAAAATCAATGTTTTAACTGTATTTGGAATTGAACCTGGTTCAAGAATTAAATTCTTATTTGTAAAGCTATAATCCAATGATAATGTTGTAACTGATTCATTTATATCACCGGGTGCTAATGTTCTACCATTTACTTCACCAAGTGTTAAATCTACAACTGATTTTGGTATTTTCTCTGCTAATAGTTCCGTATTACATCTTGCAAGTACCAATGTTTCAACAGCTAATGGTAATGAAATACGTGAGAATTGAGTATGGAAATATTGACCGAATATCAATGTCTTTATTGAATCTGGGAATACACCTGCTGGAATTGATAATGGTGAAAATTCAGCCCCAAACTTTAAATAGGTTACTGATGATGGAATTGAACCAGGTTCTAAATGTTGATTAAATTTTCTTCCAAATGTTACAGATTTTGTTGTTACTGGTATGAAATCAGTGGTAACTTTTTTGTTGAATAAATCTGTGAATATAATTGTTGAGCTTTGACTTGGTATCTTTGAAATTGTAAAATGTTTGAAAATGTGTTGTAAAATAATTGGTGTTCTCCAAACTTTATAGAAAATTAATGATTTGTCCATATTATTTATACCAATTACATTGAATCTACTTTCATTATTTAACACAAAGAAATTATCAATTACAATATTATTTAATAAAACTTCTTCACAATCATCAATTTCATATGCAATTGCTGCTTTTAAATTTGATTTACTTGTATTATTATTATTATTACCACTACCACCATTAACTGCTGTTGATAAATTTCCCATTGATTTCGATGATGCTTTATTACTTTTACTATCATTTTTTAAACTACCCAAATCTTTTGAACTTTTACTACTGGTATCATCTTTTTTTTTAAATATTTTATTTAATAATCCCATTGTTATTTATTTTATGTATATATATGCAATCAATCACAACACAATTGTAAAAAAAAAAAAAAAAAATTTTTTTAAAAAAAAAAAATTTTTTTTTTTTTTTTTTTTTTTTTTTTTAAAAAAAAACCGTTAACGACCATATGGTTAGATGGTTAGATTTGAAAAGCGATGAGATCACAATAATAATAATAATGATTTTTCATATTTGGTATGATATTTTATAATATATACACTAATAAATTTTATTAAATTTATTTAATTTTAATAATTTCTTTCTTTCTTTTTCTCTTTTTTTTTCTTCTTTTTTTTCTTCTTTTCTTTCTTTTTTACTCTTTTTATTTGATGTTGAATCATCAGAACCTGCTTTATATGACCAATACATTGGATTTGATTGCTCTGCAATTAGAAAATGATTCAATTAGTATACATTTTTAAAAATGAAATCATAATATTAATAATTACCTTTATCATCTTTTATTATGACTAAATATGTTCCAAAGCTTTTTGGTACTTCACATTTAATTGATGTTAAATTTATAATTTCTTTTGATACACATTGAAATGTATGTGTTTTTAATTCAATTGATCTAAAAAATGCATCTACAGCTGAAACATTGAATGAATTTAATCTTGTAATATTTATAAAACCACCATCAATACCCACATTTTCTGTTAAAATTGGTTGAGTAACTCTTTGATCACCATTTAAATCATTATTATTTTCTAAACCGTCAAAATCTATTAAATCCTGTTCTGAAAAATTACAATTTATTTGATTTACAAACAATAGTAATAATATAATAAAAACATTAAATATGTACATCTTTTCCTTTTTTAATTTATGCATAATAATAGGCTAAAAAAAAATAATAAAAAAGTTAAAAATTCAAAAAAAACACACAAATAAATTGTGTGTGTTATAATCTAAAAATAAAAAAATTAAGTGAATTCTGTGTGGTTATAAACATTATTTATGTGTGTGTGTGTTGGTTTTTTATTAACAATTGTGTATTTTTATTGTTTTTTTGAAGTTTAATCTTAAACTTCCAACAATTACTATCTTTGATTATTTTAGGAAAATGTGGTCTATCATTTATTAATTGTTTTTTTGATCCTTATCAGTATAAAAATTTAAGAAATCAAAACAAAAAGTAATACATAAACGTATGGGTATATAATTTTTAGTAGTTCATACTTTATTTTGTTTGTATGTGTTTTTAACAATTGTGTTTGTATTTTTATTGTTTTTTAGTGGTATAGTAGCAATCAGTTCTATAGTTTACAGAAAAATCTTTATTATTTGAAGATAATTCATTTTTTGAAGTTGTTAATCTAATAGCTTCAACTAATTGATCTTTTCTATCTTGTGGTAATAATGAAATAAAACTGATGCTAAGAACTGTTGAAATTAATTTTTCACAGTTTGTAATTTGTGGATTGTCAAATGATTTACATGTTAAATCTGGATTAATTAATGATTTTGATTGTTCAATTGGTAATTCTTTTAATTCATTGAATACATTCTTCCATTTATTAGTTTGAGATTTTGGTGAATCATCATCACGGAATTTATCACTTTTCATTAATGATATCATATCTTGAAATAATGGGCCAGTTTCATTTAATTGATTCCAAATTAAAAAGAATAAACCATTTGGTTTTAATACTCTTGAAATTTCAATGATAGAGGGTATATCAGCGAACCAATGGAAAGCTTGTGCTATGACTAAGCAATCAATTGAATTATCTTCAAATTGTAATTTTGTAGAGTATCCTTCAATAACAGATATACCTTTATCTTCATCACCCAATGATAATACATTTTTACATTGTTCTCTAAAATCTGGTGATGGTTCAACTGCAGTTATATTTTTAAATCCAGCATTCTTTAGCATTAAAGTGAATTTACCAGTTCCTGCTGCAAGGTCTACTATCTTTGCATCAATTGGTACTAATTCTTTTAATAATTCTAGTGCTTCATTTGGATAAGTTGGTCTCCCTTCTACATATAATTTTGATACTTCTTTATCATGATAGGCTAATGCATTTTTATGTAATACTTCTGCCATTTTATATATATATATAAATATATAAGTGTATGTTTATTTTACTTTTTCAAAATATAAAAAAATAAGAAAAATAAAACTTTTTAATAGTTTTTTTAAAAATATAAATATCTAGACCTGTAACCTTCTAAATTAAATGCATAAAATTTTAAAATTAAATAAAAATTCGCTGTCAAAATTCAATTGCATATGCCAACATTATCGTGTAATCTTAAAAGTTGAATGAAAAACAAAATAAAAATATAAAATTTTAAATTGATTAATAGATTTGTGTGTTTTATTTTTATTTTTATTTTTTTAAAAGTTTAGTAATAGTTATTATTATTATTATTATTGTTGTTGTTTAATATTTAAAAAAGATATAAAGAAAATAAAACCATGATATAAAAAGTAATGTTAATGGTTATACATTGTAATGATGATGAATTATTCTTATTATCCATATCAAATAATTCATTTGAACTTGATTGATGAATAAATTGATTTGTTGGTGAAGGTGATAGTGATGATGATAATGATGGAGTATGTGTTGATTTTGGTGTTGTTGATTGATTATCATTTATAAATGGTCCTTCAGTATTGTTTGTTGGTTTGGTTGGTGTTGATGTTTTTGGTGTAGAGGTTGTTATAACATCACTATCACTACCATTAACACTAAAGGATGTAGAAGAAGAAGATTCAGTTACCTGGGTTGTTTGAGTATTTGGTTGTTTACTTTCATTACTATTACTTCTACTGCTGCTGCTCATGCTTTTAGAATGAATTGAACTGGTTTCAGATTCGAGTGAACGGTCATTACCTGATATTACTTCAATACTTGAGTCATGTTGTGGTTGTGGTTGTTGTGTAGTTGGTTCAGTTGGTGTTGGTAATACTGAATTTGTTTCAGTAGGTGATGGTGATGGTGATGATGTTTCAGTTGGAGTTTGAGTAACAGGTGCTGATGTTTCAGGTTTAGAAGTTGGAACAGGAGTTAATGGTGGACTTGTTTCGGTTGGAGTTGGAGTAGCTGGTGATTCTGATTTAACCATAATTGGAGTTTCAGATTCAGTGGTTGGTTGTGTGGTTGGTGTGGTTGAAGGAGTAGTAGTAATTGATGGAGTGGTAGTTGATGTAGTAGTAGTTGATGGAATATTTGATGATTGAGTATCAAGAGTACACATTAATGAAACAAAGTCATTCATTTTTATCCAATTACCATTACAAACAAATGCTTTTGTTAATTCAAATCCGTTTAATCTTGTTGAACATTGAGCATTTTTATAAACATCAGCAATGTAACCAGCACCACTTGATCTTTTTCTAATAAATAATGATTTAATTAATTGATCGTTATCATCACCAACTGATAAATATGTACAAGTATTTGATGTTGTATTTTTTGTACTTTCATGTGTCATATCTGCATTATTTAATTTAATTGAAAATATTGTTGGATCATTTGTGTTACTCATAATTTTACTATAGTCAATTGAATAAACTTCATTTATAGTAGTTAACACCATAATTATTAATATTGATATTAATTTCATTTTTGTATTATTATTTTTATTATTGTTATATTTGTAATTTTAAGTTTTATTATTATTATTATTATTTTATAGTTTTTATTTGTTTATAGTTGTTTTTAAAAATTTGAAATGGATAAAAAAATTATTATTTCCATTTTTAATGTTTAATTTTATTCATATTCTTTTAAAAGTTACGAATACAAATGGAGGTGTTTTTCTTCACACAAATGTGGAATATTTTTAATATAATTACTAATACTATTTCTATATATATTACAAATCTGTTTAAAATAAAAATGGGAGCGTGTATGTACTTGTGTGGGTGTGTGTATGTATGAAAAATCAAATTATCAGATTTTTTGTTTATAAATATTTCAACAATGTAACACACGCGGTATAAAATTAGTTCAAAAAATAATTTTTTTTTTTTTTCATTTTTTCATACTTTTTTTATTTTTTTTTGAAATATTTTTAATTTATTTTTAAATTTTTTGTAATTTTGTCAACTTTTCAAAAAAATTTATACATACACAACAACAGATAATACATATACAATTTAATATGTATAAAAGTAAGATACAAAATAATCAAGATGAACATACCCAACAACAAAAAGATTTTCCAATTATATGTGAAAAATGTTTAGGTGATAGCCCTTATTTAACAATGGTATGTATATGGTATGATTTATTATTATTAGTAACATTTTACGTGTACTAATATCTAATATGTATCTTCAGACTAGATCAGAACATGATAAAGAATGTAAAGTTTGTACCAGACCATTTACAGTATATAGATGGAAAGCAGGAACAAGTTCTAGATATAAGAAAACTGAAATTTGTAAAACATGTGCACAAGTTAAAAATGTATGTCAAGTTTGTATTCATGATTTGGAATTTGGATTACCTGTTCAAGTTAGAGATGCAGCATTGGCATCAAATCAATTTGATAATTCATATCACACTGAAATGGGTATTGAATATGCAGCAACAGAAAATCAACGTTTAATAGATAATGGTTTAATATCATATGATAACTTTCAACCAAGTGATATTGTATCAAAATTAGCAAAAACAATACCACAAGGTAAATTCAATAATAATAATAATAGTAATGGTTCAAATGGATCACGTATTTGTGCATTTTTTCAAAAAGGTAGTTGTAATCGTGGTACTGAATGTCCATTTAAACATGATACAACAAATACATCTGACAACAACAACAACAAAGCACCACCAAAGAAACCATCAGATCCATTAAATACAACATTGTTTTTAGGTAATTTAAATTTAGAAAAGATTAAAGAAGAAGATATTAGAAATAATTTATTTGTATTTGGAAATGTAAAGAAAATTAAAATGATAGAACATCAACAATGTGCATTTGTAACATTTGAAACACGTAGTGCTGCTGAAAATGCAATAGATTCATTATTTAATAACTTTAAAATCGATGATTGTGAAATTAATATAAATTGGAGTAAATCAAATAAACCACCAATTAAAACAAGAACAAATAATAATAATAACAATAAATATCACCCATATCAAAATAAAAATAATAATCAAAATAATACAAGTAACGATACAACTTCAAATACAGAAGAAACCGAATTATATAAATCAGATAAACCAAAACCAATAACAATAATGAAACCAATGGGAATTAAATCATTTCCAACTTTTAAAATTAATCCAACACCTTCAACTGGTAGTAACAGTGGTGATAGTAAACCTTATTACTCATCAATGGATCCAAATAATTATGGAAGCAAATTAAATAATTAATAAAACATATATTTTTAATCGTCATTATTGTAAACATTCTCTTTATTTAATTAATTTAATATTCTTGATGCAAAATTAATACAAATATGTGACCAAAGGAATAAACCTCTTGATTTTGATGCTAAAATCCATAATAATCCAAATGATGTTGAACAATGAACACTTGAACATTCCCACCAATCAATACAAATTAATAAAATTAATAATGATAATCCAAAATGAGTAACAGCTTGATAAATTTTGTATATTTTTGGATCCTGTAATGAAGTAATATTGTTAGTTACTATTATATACATATATATTACTTTTAATACAACTACTTACAACATGAATAATTGAAATTGTTTTTGAAATATAATTTATTGCCCATTGACCAACAAATGCAATTACGAATGGATAGTATAAAACTGAAACAAGATAATCATCTCTAATGAAAAGAAGGAATGGAGATGGAAATATTAAATGTTTAAAACGTAAAATACAATCCAATGAAGAAGCATAAACAAATGCAATTAACAAAGCATCAGATCTTGCAAATGATAAAAATGTGCTTTGTTTTAATTGTAAAGATGCAGCACCATATTGTGATTTCATTCTCTTTACAATAATGAATTCCCAAAGTAACCAAACTGCCAACAATGTACCATAGACATAAAGTAATTGAGTACTTGCGCTATTCTTTGGACCAGTTGTACTAATTTGAAGTATTCTAAATATCCATTGATACTTTTGTAAAATAGTTTGTTGGATGTTTGTTGCTTCAATAGTTGATGATGCTAATGAAGTTTCTAATAGTTCTGGATATGCACTTAACATTGCATTAATTAAAAAAATCAATGAAAAGAATAATATACCAATCCATCTAAGTATTTTGAATGACAATGGTTCATCTTTTGATTTTGTACCATATTGTGTTGTTGATGATGATGGTGATTGCATACCACTAAATTGATTTAATAATGATGCTATATTAATTGGCAAACCTGTTTCATTCATTATATCAGCTGTAATATTACCACTGGTTGTTGATTTTGATGTTACAGATGTTGGTTCAGGTATTGGATCAGGTTCATTCTTTAATTCAGGTGTATGACTTTGAATATAACTAAGACGATTAGCTGTATTACCAGCTATTCTTTTCTTTCTTGCTTCTCTTCTTTTCTCTTCTAATGTCATATTAGATTCATCAGACATAGTTGTTTTTGTTTCATCAGCCATTCTTTATATCTTTCTATAAATATTTAAACTGCTGAACACACAAAAATTTTTCATTTTTTTAAAAAAAAAAAATTATTTTTAGTTGCGCCAAATTTTTTAAATTTGTGAAATTCTCAACTGTAATAATTTTTTTTTTTGTTTTTTATTTTCATTTCATTAATTTCAAACATAAAAACTCAGAATAACAATAATTAAATTAATATAAAAAACTATAGATACATATTCAGAGAAGTAGAGTGAATACTAAAAAGATGTATTCAAAAGAAAAACTATCAACTCTTTCAAAGGATGATCTATTAAAGATTTGTAGAAATAATAGAATTCATGTTGTCTCTGGTGACATTGAAAAAGTAATATATAAATGCTATCATATCATTATTGTTGTTAATTCGATACTAATTATTTTGTATTATTTCAGTCTGAAGTTATATCAAATATATTAAGACATTTTAGAAGACAATCAAGATTTTACCAATCAGACAACAATGAATCAATAATGACTATTGATCAATTGGAATCAAATGGTACAAACAATACAATGATGTCAACTTCAGAATTATCAGAAAATATTAATAATAATAATAGTGATAATAATGGAATGAATGAAAATAATTTAATCAAATTATCATCATCGCTTTCAAATTATTCATTCAATGGTGATTTATCAAGTTATAAACCACCACCAACTCTACCAATTTCAGTTGCATTAGCAAGAAGAAAAACAATATTTAAAAGTTGTACAAGTAGTAATTTTAATAATTTTGAAATGTCTGAAGATTGTTCATCTGCAAATGTTGAAGGAAATGTAGATTTAAATAATTATCAAAATACTGGTTCATTATGTACAGATGATAAAAAATCAATCATTAAAAATATATTAAATAATAATTTATTACTTCATTCAACAACATCATCATCAACATCAACATTACCACCTTTACAATCATCAACATCATCAAATAATTTATTCAGTAATAGTATTAATAGTATAACAAATTGTGATAATGTAATATTACCAACAAACCCAATTGATATGTCTTTTCAATCTCCAATGTCACCAACTTCAATGCTATCACCTTCTTCTCAAAAAGAGCAAGAAAATATAATTGATAAAATTGCATCACTTGATCTAACTAAAATTTCGCCAAGAAAATCAGATTATCCTTTGTCACCAACTGATCATTATATTAAAAATGATAATACAACAACAACCAATACAACCACTACAACCACAACAATAACCAAATCACCTAAATCACCTAAATCACCCAATCCAACGGCAGCAGCACCACCACAAATTGAAAATAGAAAAGATAGTATTATGGCATTTAAAAAGAGATTATCTTTAATGAAATTAAAGTTTGTATTATTATCATCATCGTCATCATCATCATATAACCCACTTCTAATTTAAAATTAAATTGTATAGGGATATGTCAACTCAAAAGAAAACATCGTCAAGTGCAAATGTAGATAGCAGATATGCAGAATCATCTAGACCAATTCCAAAACTTAACCCACATTTAGCAAATAAACCAAAAGTAATTAGTACAGTATCAAGCACAGCAAATAGAGTTATAAAGAAACCAGATTTTGATAAAATTCATCAAGCAGATTTCAATAAACTTCAATCAATCACTGATTATGAAACAAAGAGAAAAGATTTATGGTCGAAATTGGGTTTCACAAATTTACCATTCCTAAGTAATACTACAAACACAACTACAACTGATTCAACTACAACTGAATCAACTACAACAACATCAGCATCAACAGACTCAAATGTAGATAATAATAATGATGTTAGTATGGATGATTCAATTGATAAAAATGTAAATTCACCAAAACAACAACAACAACAACAAACAGCACCACAATTATTTAAACCACCTATTAATAATTTTCACCCAATTAATCAACCAATTACACCAAAAAAAACAAATCTTTCTTCAACTATTTCAAATCCATTCAATCTTTCTTCATCAGTTAATTTATCAACCGTTAAAACTCCAACTAAATTTAAATCTAGTCTTTCTAATACAATTTTAAATTCACCAATTTCAACAACTACTCCTTCAAAATCATTCCAACCACTTAAAAATTTGGCAAATAGTCTTGCATCAACTCCCAATACTATTACTTCAGCCTCTACTTCCTCAACTCCAAATACTACAACCACTACAACTTCAACTTCCACCTCATCAACAAAATCAACAAAAGAAACTTTAAATGCGCAATCAACAGTGATAACAAAAAAACCAGCTGTACCTATTTTCACCTCAACTACTAAATCTACACCTTTATCATCAAATAAACCAACAACCACAACTACAACACCTTCACTTTTTTCAAAACCAACAACTACTACAAATACATCTGCTACTAAATCGACAACTGTAAATATGAAACCAACATCGACTTTAAACTCAACAACAAAACCAACTTTAAATGGAACAATGAGACCAAAAACACCTACTTCTTCGTCGTCTTCATCATCAACTACATCAACATCAACTACACCTTTACAATCAACTACAACCACTACTACAACTTCTTCCACTTCTACAAGTAAATTACCATCATATGCTCAACCAACATTTGCTTCAAATTTAATGAATACAAAATCAAAACCAACAGAAACTTCATCAACAACCACTACTAAATCATCAATTTTTTCAAAACCAGCAAGTATTTTAAAGCAAACAGCTTCATCTTTGTTAGGTAAAACCTCATCAACACCAACCAGTTCATCAGATAGACTAAAACCTAAAAATATATCAACAACACCATCATCTTCGTCATCTTTATCCTCAACACCAAAATCAACATCTACAACTACACCAAAATCAACCTCACCTTTAACAAATATAACAAATACTCCACCAAAAGAAACACCAACTACAACTACACCAAAATCAAATATATTTTCATCAACTGCACCATCATCAACAACAACCAACGCAGCAACACAGAGTAAATTAATTAAAAAAAGAAAGAGTATTAAATCAACAGTTGTAATTTCAGGAACTGAAAAAAGAACAAACTCACTCAAAAAGACATCTGATCAATCTCATGATTCTTTGATTCAAAGAAAAAGATTGGAGCAAACAACCCCCAAAAATATTTCAACAAAATAATATAGTAATAACAACCATAAATAAAAACAAATATATATTTTTTAAAATCGGTTTGCAAACATATTTATTTATAAAAAAGAAATAACAAATAAAAAATATATACTGTTTATGATGATAAAATTATTGCATTTTCATGTAAATATTTAGATTATCAAGATTTAATTCATTTTTGTTTAAATACAATTCGTAATTGAATGTGGTAATTTAAACTTTTTAATATTGGACCTTATCGGTATTAACACTGATAATTGAGATTAACTATGTATATTCCAAATTATATTTGTTATTTTATTAAATACAGGTGTTAATTTACAATTAA
>JACAFY010000794.1:0-31690 GCA_015252635.1 Dictyostelium capitatum
TAATAATTATTTTTTTAAAAATAAATTTTTTATAAAAAAATATATTTTTTTTTTTTTTTTTTTTTTTTTTTTAAATTAAAATAATTTTAAATTTAAAAAAAAAAAAAAAAAAAAAAAAAGATTTTCCTTTAAATATTTTTTCATCCTATATTTTTAAAAAAACTATACATATTATAAAATGAATAATATTATTTACCCAACACATGAAAAAATTATAGAAGTTGTAGATAGATTACAAAATGAAGCAATTGAAAAATTAAAACAAATGGTATCATTTGATTCATTATTAGGTAATGAAAAAGAAGTACAATTATATGTAGATGAAGTATTTCAACAATTGGGATTAAAAGTAGATAGATTTGAAATTGATTTAGAAAAGATAAAGAATTTACCAGGTTTTTCACCAGTTAATTGGTCATACAAAGGAAAAGAAAATGTAATTGGTATTCATGAACCATCAGAATCACAACATGCATCAAAACCATTGGCTGAAAGAAAATCTGTAATTTTCAATGGTCATGTTGATGTTGTACCAACTGGTCGTGATTCATTATGGGCTCAAAATCCATTTTCACCATATGTTAAAGATGGTAGATTATATGGTAGAGGTTCAGGTGATATGAAAGCAGGTGTTGTCGCATTTATTATTGCATTTAAAGCAATCAAAGAATTAGGTTTTGCACCAGCAGCAAAAGTATTATTACAAACTGTTGTTGAAGAAGAATGTACAGGTAATGGTACATTAGCATGTTTGGAACGTGGATATCGTGCAGATGCAGCAATTATACCAGAGCCATTCCCAGAGATTATCACTGCACAAGTTGGTTTAGTTTGGTGTAAAGTTAATGTTCGTGGTCGTCCAGCTCATGTATTGGAAATGAGTACTGGTGTTAATGCAATTGATGGTGCTATGCATATCGTTGGTAAATTAAGACAACTCGAAGAAAAATGGAACACTGTTAAACATGATGCATTCTCTAAACAATTCCCACATCCATTAAATTTCAATCTTGGTATGATTAATGGTGGTGAATGGACTTCAAGTGTACCATGTGAATGTTCATTTGATTTACGTGCTGGTTTCTATCCAGGTACTCCATTGGAATCCGTTAGAGAACAAATTATTTCAGTCGTTGATGCTGCTGCCAAAGAAAAAGGATTACCATACACAATTGATTGGAATGGTTTCCAAGCTGAAGGTTGTACTCATCCAGAACAAGGTGATATGATGAGACAATTGGGTATCACTTATAAATCAGCATTGGGTAGAGATGCAGTTTACTCACCAGTTCTCTGTACGACTGATTCAAGATTTTTCGAACTCTACTATGGTATTCCAGCAACATGTCTTGGACCAGAATCAAAAGCAATTCATGGTATTGATGAAAGTGTTTCATTGGAAAGTTTAAGAGATATTACTAGAGTTTTAGCTTGTTTTATTTCAGATTGGTGTGGTCTTCAACCATTACATTAATCAAAAATATATAAAATAAATAATACGTATTATCATATCATTTAATTATAGTAATGAAAATTAAAATATATCCAACAATAATGATATTATGATGACAATAGGTTTATTATTATGCTTATTTATTAATTAAATTACCATCTTCGTCAATAGTTAAAGAATCTAAATTACCAATTGTTGCTAATACTTTTAAAATGAATTCATTAAATTCGGGTATTTTCTTTCTATATTGTTGAAGTAATTCAATTTTATCGAAATCATTTGGTAATTGATCAACTTGTAATATTAATTGTTGTAATTTTCTATGTGAAACTGCACTAGTTATTGTTTTTGAATTATCCAATTGTTGAAATTGTTGATCTGTTACTTTTTTAAAATAATTTAAACTTGATGTAAATTTACTTGTTTTTGAAATATCAATTGGTTTTGGTGGTATATATGTTGCTTCTTCACTATCACTATCTTCGCTCATTGATTCTTCATTATCTTCTTCATTATCTTCTTCTTCATCTTCCTCTTCTTCATCGTTATCACTATTTTCTGATTCTGAAATTTCTTTTTGTGGTTTACTGTTTAAATTTATATCTGTATTGTTTGTTGTTGCTGTAGTTGTTATGACTGCTGTTTTTTGTTCTTTATTTACAATTATATTTTCTTTGTGATCATTTACATCTTCTTTATGCTTTGTATAACATTTTAATGAACAACTATTTACAATAAGTTAATATTGTAAGTTTATAAACACAAAAATAACATTATACATATATATACAATACTTACTATTTTATATTTTTACATTTAGGACATGAGTAATTAAATACATTAATTTGACATATTGAACATAATGCTTTATTACTCATTGTGTGTTGTTTTTTTTAAATGAATTTTGAAATTTTCGTAAAAAAAAAACAAAAATAAATTAAAACGTTTGAAAAAAAAAAATTAAAAAAAACGAAGTAAATTTCATTGAAAACATTGATACCATACAGTGAGTGGCATATGCAATAATAACTTGTAATTAATCATTTGTGTTGTTAAATGAAAATTATTTATAAAAATAAATTCTAATTTTATTTTTATAATTAGAATTACAAACAAAAGCTCTCTTAACAACAAAAATTAATTATATAATGGGGTTACTACTTATAGTTATAATAAGAATTAGTGATTATTATAAACAACTACAAATAACAAAATATCTAAATTTTATTTTGGAAATAAAATTTTTTTTTATTTTTATATAAAATGGTATCGTATGGTGCCATATGATACAAATTTAAAAAAAATTTCACCATCCAATTTTAATTTATTTTTTTATTTTTTATTTTTTTTTTTACAATCAGATTAAATTGTGTGTGTTTTTTGTACTATTAGATTTTATTTATTTTATTTATTTTATTTCTATTCCAAATTTTTATCATCCATAATCACACAACACCAAAAATGAATAAATTAATAGATTATACAAACGAATATTTTAAAGATACACAACCAGCTAAATTATTATTAGCAACTGCAGGCATTACTGCATCATCAATAATAATTTATCAAAATGTAACAGATAGAGGTAAATTTTAAATATTTATATTATCAAATCACATATGGTCTCATATTAATATAGATCTTTTTAAACCTTACAGATTTTAAAGATAATTTAAAAAAAACAATATTTAAATCAATTAGATCTATGCCAGGCGTTGATGGAGTAGTAAAGAAAGAAAGAGAAAAGGCAAAAGCAGAATTAAAGAAAATGTTTAAAACTGATGTTAGTAATGCACATTATACATTACCATTGAATGGAATATCACATCAATCATTATTAAATGAAATGAAAGGATTAGCATCAGTTGATGAATCACATTGGATCGATTCAAAAGTAAGTGGATGTGTTTATTTGGGTGAAAAAGAACATACAACATTATTGAATGAAGCATATTCATTATTTTCATTAACAAATCCATTACATCCATCTGTATTTCCAAGTATAAGAAAATTTGAAACTGAAACAATTTCAATGGTTTCAAATATGTTAAATGCACATAGTAAAGTAGTTGGTTCATTAACAAGTGGTGGTACTGAAAGTATATTTATGGCTGTTAAAGCATATAGAGATTTCTATGCTGATAAAACTTCAACTCCTGAAATCGTTGTACCAGTTACAATTCATGCTGCATTTGATAAAGCATGTGAATATTTAAAAATTAAAATCATTCATGTACCAGTTGATCCAGTTTCATATAAAGTTGATTTGGCTCAAATGAAACGTTTAATCAATAAAAATACAATTATGGTTGCTGGTTCAGGTGTAAATTTCCCACATGGTATCATTGATGATATACCAGAAATTGCAAAATTAGCATCTGATAATGGTATTGGTTGTCATGTTGATTGTTGTTTAGGTGGTTTCATTTTACCATTTGCTGAAGTATGTAGTAATTATACCAATTATTATTATTATTATCATATAAATATACATTTTACTAATATTACTCACAATACACACTAATTTAGGAATTAGGATATGATATACCATTATTTGATTTCCGTGTACCAGGTGTAACATCAATCTCAATTGATACACATAAATTTGGATATGCAGCAAAAGGAACATCAGTTGTATTATTTTCAAATAAAAAATTAAGAAGAGCAATGTATTTCGTTGCACCAAATTGGCCAGGTGGTATTTATGCATCACCAACATTACCAGGTAGTAGACCAGGTGGTTTAGTAGCAGCATGTTGGGCATCATTAGTTGCAATGGGTCGTGATGGATTTAGAGAAAAAGCAAAACAAGTTATGATTACAACAAAGAATATATTAGCAGGTTTGAAATCAATAAAAGGTGTAACTGTAATTGGTGATCCAAAAGCAATGGTAATTGCATTCACTTGTGATCAAGTATTTTACGTTAATGATTATATGTCAAAAAAAGGTTGGCATTTAAATGCATTACAAAGACCAAATTCATTACATATTTGTGTTACCGCTAAAATGCAAGGTATGGATTCTGTATTCATTGAAGATTTAAAACATTCAATTCAACAAGTAATTGATAATAAAGATAGTTTACCAAAAGATGGTACTGCTCCAATTTATGGTTCTGCTCATTCTGTACCTGATAGAGAAATGGTTGGTACAATTTTATCAGATTTCATTGATCAATTAATTACACCTGATACAAAACCATCACAATCAACATAAAAAAAAAAAAAAAAATAAAAACAATAATAATAATAAAAATAACAACTCAATATTGACGAGTATGACTCAAAATTAAAATAATAACTATTAATAGTCATCACAATACCGATAGTCATCAGTTTCGAGAACAATGATATTTCATTTTATTTTTTTTAGCATTAATTTTTTTTTTATTTAAATTTTTTATTTTTATTTTTTTAATTTCATATTCCAAAACAAACTACCACACAAATAATATAATGTTTAGAAAACTTACAAATAAAATTGTATTAATGTAAATATCTTTATTATTATATTATTGCAAAAATAATTTGTGATATTAATATTTAATATTAATGGTACTTTACAGTACAGGAGCATCATCAGGTATTGGTGAATCATGTGCTAAAATATTTCATTCACAAGGAAATCATGTAATTTTATGTGGAAGAAGAGTAGATAGATTAAATAAAATTAAAGATGAATTATTATTGGGTGGAGCAGGTAAAGTTTTTGTTAGTCAAGTTGATGTTTCATCATTGGAATCCATTGAAAATATGATTAAAGGAATACCAGAAGATTTAAAGGACATTGATATTTTGGTAAATAATGCAGGTTTATCACTTGGTATGGATCCAGTTTCATCTATTGATGTTTCAAAAGATTTAGATGCAGTTATGGATACCAATGTCAAAGGTGTATTTCGTGTAACTCGTTTGATTTTACCTGGTATGATTGCAAGAAATTCAGGTTACATTTTCAATGTTTCATCAATTGCAGGTTCAATGTTTTATCCAAATGGTAGTATTTATTGCGCATCAAAAGCTGCTGTAACAGCTTTCTCTGATGTATTAAGAAAAGAAGTTGTACACACTAAAATTAGAGTTACAAATGTTTGTCCAGGTCTTGTTGAAACAGAATTTAGTGTTGTACGTTTTGGAGGTGATAGTAATAAGGCAGCAGCACCATATCGTGGCATAGAAGCATTAACACCAGAGGATATCGCTGATAACATTTATTATTGCGCTTCAAGACCTGAACATGTTCAAATCACTCAAATTGAATCAATGGCTAATAATCAAGCTTCTACAACTGTAATTTATAGAGAACCACAAACAAATTAAATTAATAAATATATTTAAAAATCAATAATAATTGAGAATTATTAAAAAATATTTTAAAAATTATTTTTTTTATTATTTTTTTTATTGTTCCAGATAAACACACCAAAACTAGTAAAACACAAAATAAATAATAAAAAATTTAAAATTCTAGAAATGAGAGACTATTTAAAGGAGAATAATATTTTTTATACAAAGAAAATGAAACTAGCATTTTTATTTCTATTTTTAATAATTACATTATCAACATTTAAATTAACTTTTGGCAATGACCAAAATGATTTTTATACCGGTGCAGTTGTAGAATTTGCGACGGATAAGTATGATTTTGATATCAAGAATCTTACAAGAGAAGTTGCAATGGATTTTTTACTTCTTCAAGCAAAGAGAATGAATGTAAATATAATATTATTTAAAAATAATAATGTTGTATATGTACTGATGTTTAGAATAATAATCATAAACAGGAATTTACTATACAAGCAAAACAACAAGGAGCTCAAATTATTGTATTCCCAGAACATGCAATGGTTGGAGTTTATGAAGACCTTGATTCAAGAGAACAACTTTCATTATTTTTTGAAATTTTACCAAATGTTAACAAAAGAAAATCCAATTGTAAGTGTAATACCACCGCTATAATAAGTTTTATTTTCTTAATTGTTAATTGTTGTTTAATTTATATCGCACTCAATTTTTACTATTATTTTAGATACCATGTGATAATAAAGATTATGTAAACTTACCAATTTTTTCATATCTTAGTTGTATGGCAAAACAAAATGAGATTTATATTGTTACTGGAACATTAGATGAACAAAAATGTACACCAGGAGTAAAGAATTGTCAAACAGATGGTAAATATTTATACAATACTCAAGTTGCATTCGATTCAAAAGGTGTATTCATTGGAAAGTATCATAAAATGAATTTAGTAGATTTATCAGGATTTGTTGACAGACCAGAAAAGAACATTGTTTCATTTGATACTGATTTTGGTGTAAAGTTTGGAATGTTAATTTGCTTTGATATTTTACATGAACAACCAATTAGTGATTTATTAAAAGATGGTGTTCAAAATTTAGCATTTTCAACATATTGGATTAATGAAAACGCTATATTAGTAACAGGTATGCAACAATCTTGGTCTAAAGTAAATGGTATGAATATTTTAGCAGCAAATGATGGTGCAGATGGTAAATTTAGTTCAGGTTCTGGTATTTTTTCAAATGGTACAACATTGGCAATATTTAATAATCCAACAACTATTCCAGAATCTAAATTATTAGCTTCAAATAAAATCCCAAAAAGACCAATACCATATGGTACTTCAACATCACCAGTAAATTCAATAACTGAAAATGTCAATAAAAGGTTAGAATTTGAAAATTCAACATTAAATCAAGGTAATCTTCCACCTCCAACAACAGGTTGTGAATTCCCATTCTCTGAAATAAATGCAACTCAATTAGCATTTAATATTATTTCAAAATCAAATCCACAAACAGTTCAAACTTCTAATAATGGTTTAACGTGTACATTTACATGGTCATCAAATCAAAATGTTTCACAATTATTTGCACTTAATGTATATAATGGTGAAATTAAAAATTATTTTAACAGTCAATTTTGTTATGTTTCAATTTGCAAAAATAATACATTTGAATCTTGTAATGAAATTGAATTTGATGTATGTATTATAAATTGATTTTTAATTCATTATCATTTTATCATATGCATTAAAACCACTACTAAAAAAACAATATTTTACCACCATTTTTTTATAGAGCAATATCCAAATAAATTCATTTAAATTATCATCAAATTTAGATTTAAAACATCAACATGTTTTTATCGGAGTTTTTCGAGGGGAGACAGGTATAAAAACCTCCAAAAATAAAAAATCGGAGTTTTTTGAGAGGAGAGGCATAAAAACCTCCAAAAAAATAAAAAATCAGAGGTTTTTAGGGAGTTTTTTGAGAAGGGTATGTGATATAATATATTATACTTTAAGTAAAAAATAAATTTTCACCAGCAAAACAGCCACAATATTACAGATATCAATGATTTAAAAATCATGGCATTATTTAATTGTTTATTGTATTTTAATATAATCTTAATTCTCTTTTTAAACTTTGTTTTTTCCATAGAGGAAGTTGTTGGAATTGAGTTCTGGTCAATTTAATTACAGACATGAATTCATCATCTGATAGATAATCTTCAAGTCTACTACCATCAATACCTTTTGGATATTTCTTGTTTACAATTTCATCGTATGTATATTTTTTAGTGTATAAATCCAATACATCTTTTGCCGATAATAAATCTTGATCAAATGTTAATGGTTGTGATTGAGGACGTTTTGAGAAATCCCAACCATGGAATAAACTAGTGAAAATGTAAGGTTCTTTACCATGGTAAACAATGTAAACTGGTATATTTTGTTTTCTTGGTGATGGTAATGTTGCTGAATATTCCATTGCAACTTCCATTGATGATTTACGTTCAATTTCAGTTGTATCTGTACCAATCCAAATGAATATTTGATCAATACCATCAACAATGAATACATCTTCTTGAATTAAATCATCTTGTGCAAATGATGTAACTTCTTCAACTACAAATGCACCTGTACCAATTGTACAAAGATAAAGACGTGGTTCAATTCTTGATGAGGTTTTTGATAATGGATATTGTGTACGGCCACCTAATAATTTAAAGAATTCATCAGTTTCTTTACCTTCATGATATTCAACCAATTTATTTGATGGCGATGATGCTCCATTTTGATTATTTGACAATAAGAATCTTTCAACTATTGATTTTGAAAATGATCTCTCTGTTGAATTTGAAAATTTACCATACCAAACATAAACCAAACCATTTACATGTGAATTATTAACAATGAAACTGTTGAAAGAATTTAATGTACATGTTGATAATTTTGATTGAATTGCGCGAGTATTAATTTCGTTGGTACCACGTACATGATAAAGTAATGGTTCTTTTGGATTTGTTGGCGGTTTATAATTTTTAGATAATGGATCTTTACCTTGATGAATGATAAAACGATTTTTAAATACTGATAGGAAATGTTTTGGTTCTTTATTTTGAACAACTCTAACTTCTTTTGCCATACCTTTTAATGAATCATCCAATTCAACAGTAAGTAATGCACTTGTACCTTTTTCATTGATTGATGAATTTTTACCTTGCCAAAAGTAAATCAAATAATTAACTTTATTTTTGAAAAAGTAAGTGTAGAGTACCAAATAACTATCACCACTATAAAATTGACCAAATTGTTTTGGATCCAATGCAACTTTTTGAAATTCTTCGACACGCCAAATCGTTAATTTACCATTACCATCATCAATCATAACCTCTTCTTTCTCTGCTTTTGCTTTATGCATTAATTCAATGTTTATCTTTTCTTGTTTCTTTGCAGATGCAGTATTTGAACCAACTGGTACTTGTTGCATTGCAATTGGTAATGAACCACCCCAATCTGGGAATCTTTCTTTGAAAAGTACTTGTTCTGAACCAGGGAATTCACGATGAGTTGCACCACTAGTCCAACAATGAGTACGTGATGAGAACATTTCATTACCTAATTTCAATGTCATATTACGAACTTTTAATTTTGAATTTGTACCAGTCCAAACAAACATTTCACTAATACAATCCAATATGTAACATTCTTCTGGTTCCAATAGGGTTTTCGATAACCTTCCTTCAATTGGAATTAAATCTAATTCTTTATCACCATTTATAGATTGTGCACGATAAAGATTAATGTATTTACGAATATTTAATTCTGCTTCTCTATCATCACCTGCTGATTCTGCAGAAGCAATTTCACCACGACCACCAAGAATTTGCCAAAATTCATCAGGTTCTTTACCCTCATCCAATAGGATAACACGACAACCAACTCTTTCTTTATCTTTAATACTTTTACCAATATCCATACCTTTACCTTTTTCAATTCTATTTGATTCTGAACCATTCCATTGGTAGAGTAAATTTTTATCTTTACCACAATCCAATATGAAAACATCACCTTTATTCAATGATTGATAACATAATTCAACTTGTCTAACAAATGGTGATCTTCTACCTTTAATATGTAATAATTTTGGTTGATCTTTTGGTTGTTGATTCAATGAGAATGGATTGGCTGATGATGAAGAATCCATTGCTGATGCAATTCTTTCTGATCTAGTTTTAAACATTGTTTCATCTGGTACTCCAACTGAATATAATAATCCAAATCCACCCAATGATGATTGAACATTTGGTTTTTGATTTGAATTACTAGTTGTACTAGTAGATGGGTTTGATGCAGCTTCCAATGCTCTTTTCTTTGCATCTGCTTCTTCTTGTGCTGCTCTTTCTTGTCTTGCTCTAATTGGATTCTTTGATGCTGCTTGTCTTTTTGCTCCTTCTGCTTTCTCTGGTAATGGTGCTAACATTTGAACATTTGTTGATTCATTAATAATTGATGATGATGTTGATGTGGTAGTAGTAGTTGGTTGTGGTTTTGGTTGTTCAATTACAGCAACTGGTTGTGGTTTTGGTTGTTCAATTACAGTAACTGGTGTTGGTGGTAATACTATTGGTTTTGTTTGTTGTTTTGGTTGTTCAACTATAACTGGTGGTTGTGGTTTTGGTTGTTCAATTACAGTAACTGGTGGTTGTTTTGGTAACGGTTTTGGTGGTTGAACAGTTGTTGGTGGTGGTTGTACAATTGGTAATATTACAGGTGTTGGAGTTGGAGTTGGTGTTGGTTTAACAACAAATGGTGTTGGAGTAACTGTTACTGGTGGTTTGGTTTGTTGAACTACAACTGGTGGAGTTTGTTGAACTATTGGTGGTAAAACTGTAGCAACTGGATGTTGCTTAATCGATGGTAAAATTGGAGAAACTGGTTTTTGAATTGGTGGCAACACAACTGTATTATTATTGCTATTTAAATTATTACTACTTGATTCTCTTTGCTTTAATCTTTCTCTTATCTTTTCTTTTTCTCTTTCTTTAATTTTTTCTCTTTCTGATAAAGTTGGTGAAGTTGGAATTGGTGGTAAATTTACAGTTGATGAAGATGGTGATCTAATTATTGGTGGTAATACAACAGATGGTAATTGTGATTGTGATGTTTGATTTGGTGTAAATGTTTGTGGTGAATTATTGACTGATAAAGTTGACGCAGTGAATGAAACTTGTTGTTTTGATGCTGCTTGTTGTTGTTGTAATTGTAATAATTTAATTTCTCTTTCTTTTTCATCTCTTTCTCTTTCTTTTTCTCTTTCAATTTGTTGTTCAAGTAACTCTTTTTCTCTTTGTTCATATGATCTTCTATTTGAACGATTTAATTCTTCTTCTTCTTCTTTTTCCATACGTAATCGTTCACGTTCAGCTTCTAATCTTTGTTGATTTTCACGTTCTTGAATAATGGTTTGAGTTTTAATGAATTCTTGATCCCAACTATTATCAACCCAATCAACGAAATTCTCAATGAATAACAGTGTTTCCATACCTTCAACTACCCAAAATATCTCTGAAAATTCCGATCTTTTACCACGACCAATTAATTCTTCTGCTTTTAACATTGACCATGATTTTTCATTTGCCGATGAATATAGACCAGACCAAACGTAAATATCATTACCAGTATCTAAGATTGAACATGAATTACTATCCAACATTGTTTTATATAATATTTCACCAGCATGAACTTGAATATCTAAACGACCTTGTTCTGGTTCAAAAAATTTAAATAATTTTGTATTCATGATGATTTCTTCTTCAACTTCGTCATCATCTTGTGATCTACCTTTTAAATTATTTGGTCTATTACCATTACTAATACCAAATTCTCTCCAAAAATCCTGAATTTCTTCTTTCTTTGCTAATTTATTATCAACTACAATTAATTCTGCATTACCATGTTGTTCCTCTACCATTAAACATGATAAATGATTTGCCTTCTGTCTTTCTCTTTGATTTGATGTTACACCAAATAATATATAAATCCTTTTACCAATATCCAATATAAATACATCATCATTATTTAATGATGCCAATGAAATTTCAACTCTTCTTACCAATATTCTATTTTCACCTTTTAATTGTAATAATTTCTTTTTATATTCAATAACTTGAAACTGGAAGTACATTTAAAAAAATAATATTAGTATTATAAATAATGATGATGATAATAATAATAATATTTGAAAATACTTACTGAATTATCAAAAATATTGTTTATACTTAATCTTTTTTTATCTTCTAATTTTTGACGAGTAATTGTTCTTCTAAATTCTTTTGAAGTTGATTTTCTTGATTTATTTACTATATCTTTTTTATTTTTTAAATATTGAAGTAATCTTGGTATATCATTTACAGTGTAATCGGTTTGTTCCCATTGATTATCATCTAAATCTAATATTTGAAGGTTTGAAAGTTTTGAAAGTGAAGATGGTAAATCAACCAATTGATTTGAACGTAAATTTAATTCTTTTAATTTTGATAATAATCCAACTTCTGGTATCATCTCTAAGAAATCATTATTATCTAAATATAATTTAGTTAATGATTTTAAATTTGAAATTTGAGTCGGCAATATACGCAATTCATTCTCTGCACAATCTAATAATGTCAATTGAACTAATTCTCCAATTTCCATTGGTAACAATTGTAAATTATTATTATTTACAATTAACTTTGATAAATTGGTTAAACGTCCAATTGTCTTTGGTAAACATTGTAATTTGTTAAACGATAAATTCAATGTTGTTAAATTTGATAGGAATCCAATTTCATTTGGTAATTGTCCAATTAAATTATTTGATAAATTTAATGTACGTAACAATTTCAATATCGATATCATTGATTGAATCGTTGAGATTTGATTAAATGATAAATTTAAATTTATTAATTGTTTACTTTGAAATAAATCATCTGTATGAGAGTTTTTGGTTATTAATATTTGTTATATATTGTGTGTGTATATTTATATTAATATCAAAAAAAAAAAAAAAAAACATACCTGATAATATAGTTAATGCATTATATGATACATCTAAATCTTCAAGTTTTAAAATTTGAGAAACACCATCTAATCTTGTAATTTTATTACGTGATAAATTTAAAAATTTTAAATTTAATAATTGTTTTAGTTCAAGTGGAAATGTAACTAGAAATCTATCACTAATTTCAACACTTTCTGTATCTTTTGAAAATGTAACTGCTGCTGCTTGTCCATTAGATTGAATACCTGATTGTTGTTGTCCCATTGTGTTGTGGTGTGGTGTGTTTTTTATATATATATATGTTTATTTTAATATTTAAAAATATTTATATAACATAGAAAAAAAAAAATTACATAAATAGATAATAGACAAAAACAGTAAAAATAAAAATATAAATTAATTAATGAATGAAAAACAATAAAAAAAAAAGATTATTTGTGTGTAAAAATTTAATATTACCACGCAAAGAATTTTAAAATTAAAAAAAACAAAAAAAAAAATTAAAAAAAAAATGAAAAAAAAGTTTTTTTTTAAAAAAAAACAACCAAATTTTAAAAATATCGTCAACAAATCTGGTTTATAATAATTAATTTTATTTGCATTTCTATTGTACGATTAAATAATAATTTTTATCCCTATGTGATGGTTTAATATAACCAAAAAAAAAAAACATTTAGTGTTAAAGTTAAAAAAAAAAAAAAATAATGGTGGCTCCACAAGCTCAATTGACAGCACAACTCTGACACAAGCCTTTAAGTTGTATTATCTATATTCAGTCAGTACACACGAGCCATATAAGACTGAATATAGACCCATCAATTGGTAGATGATGTTTAACATTGTTATCCATATATCAAAGTTTCAATTCCGATCACACGGGCAATTTCGAAATTATTACTATTTTTTTTTATTTCTTTTAAAAATATTTATTAATTTTATTTAATATTATATTTGATTTAATTTTAAAAGTTTCTAAAAAATCTATTTTTGATTCATCAGATTTTAAATGAACCAATAATAATTCCAATAATTCAGATTTATTATAATTTTGAGCAAATAATGAAACAGTATCATTTGATTTTTCCAATGTATTAACCAATAATTTTAATGATGAACTATGATTTTTACGTGGATAAATTTCAATTGATTCAATTAATAACTGTTGTTTATTTAATTTTCTACCATCATCAATCAATTCAACTTTTTGATCATTATCAATTAAAATACTTGCTAATTTATTTAAATGAACAGATTTAATAATTAAATCACTTTCAATTTGAATTGCTTTTAATAGTAATTGAACCTTTTCTGAATCATCATCAATTTCAATTAATTCCGATAATCCTGAATATGCCAGAGAAAATGATGAATCAATATTTTCAATAATATTTATTAATATTTGTTTTCTTGATTTACCAAATAAAATTTCACCATCATTCATTTCCATTGATAATAAATACCAAGCTAATGGTTCACTATTTAAAATACCATTAATTGATTCTGTATTGTATTTTAATTGTAAATATTTTGAAAATAATTCTTTTCTTGAATACTGAGATAATGTATAACCACCATCTTTAATTGTAAAATATTTATCGGTTGGACAAACTGGATATGTAATTGAAATTGAATTAACTAAACTTTCTTTTAAATGAATGCCAAGTTGTAAATAATTTTCAGGTGTTTCAGGTTCCAATGCAATTAACTTTGAATAAATTTTTGATAATATTTCAGATTTACTTGGAATTAATTCAATGATTTCAAAATGATCACCATTTATTTCTTCTTTGTATAGAATATTAATTAATTGTAAATATGAATCTGGGCTATTTGGTGTTAAATCATATGATTCATAAATTTTTACAATATCGACCAATAATTGAAATGCTTTAGGGTTTGATGGTGATGCATTAAATTCTTTTAATAATGCAGTATGGCAATCTTCATCTGGCGAATATGATAAATCTTCCAACATTAATCTTGAATATATACAATTATAATTTTTAACTTTACTATCATACATTGATGCATATTTTGATAAATTAAGTTTATCCATTTTTGTTCCACTGCTAAATGTTACTATTTCACCATCTTTTAAAATTTTACTTGCTAATAAATGACTATATTTACTAAAATCATGGCAAACTGGTGATGTTTGTTTTGTTTCAATTGATTTTATTAAATATTCTTTATAAATTTGAGTTTCAATATCAACCAATCGTTGAAAATGATTTGATTCTTGAAAGTTTCCATCAAGTTTATAAAATTTTGATAATTGTTCAAATGATTCAATTAAATAATATTTATCTTGTATTGTATGATCTACATTTTCATATCTTTTTAATAAATCAATTCTTGAAAATGGGATATTGTTTATTAGTACTCTGTCATTTACATTCATATATTTAACCAATTTATTTACCAACATTACTTGAACACCAAAATAACCTTCACTTAGTTCAATTCCTTTTGAAAATGCAGTATGTTTTGTAAATACTTGATCACCAAATAATTTGATTGTGTCTACTTTATTTTCCAAAAAATCTCCCAATTCATGAAATAACATTGCCAAAAAAAATGGATTATCTGATTTATGTAATTCAATTGAAATTTTCAATAATTCTATTCTATTCATTTCTTTCCCATCATCATTTGTTGGTAATTTATAATAATGATTTTTTGACATGTAGTGTGCTAACATTGCATGAAATGGATATTCTTTTTTATGTTTTTTAACACCTTCTAATATTAAATCAATCACTTTTATAATTGTACCATCTTCCATTTCATATGTATCACATCCATTTAAACTTAATAAAAAATATAAAATTGAATTTGTTGTATTACCATTACATGTTTTATATAATATTTCAGCTGCATTTCTTATTGATAGATATTTATCATGGTAAAATAATTTATCATATAAATATATTCCATGGTAATCTTCTTCTAATAAATAACTACAAATAAATTCTAATGCTTCTTTGTTTGTTTCATCGATCGATAATACCAATAAAATTAAATCCAATTTTGAAAATTCTGAAATGGGTGCTCTATTACCTCTATTTTCATCGATATAAAATGGATTTGTTATAGTTTCTTGATTATTCATATCATTCCATAAATTCAATATAGTTTTTGAACAATTTGGATTTTCTGAAACTAATCTAATTAATTCTTTTCTTTTTTCTACTTTTTCAGTTTCATTATTATTATCATTATTGGAATTGGAATTGATATTTTCATATTTATTAAATGAACCATCTAATGATATTTGAAAATTGGTTGTAGTAGTTGCTGGAGTGGTTGTTGGAGTGGTTGTAAATTTTAATTTATTTATTATCAACAATGATGAATTACTATTAAATAGATTTGTATTATAATTGTTTTTGCATATTTGATTTTGAATATTAATAAATCTTGGTTTATTTAAATTACTAATTATTTTCAACATTCACAACAAATTCAAAAGCTGCCCCAAAACGCAAAAAAAAAAAAAAATTATATGAGAGACCAATTTTTTGACGATACCTAAAATACAAAAAAATGAAAAAAATAAAAAAAAAAAAAAATGAAAAATTTAAAGTCAATTTGTATGTGATTTTGATCAATAAAAAATATCAAAAAAAAATCAAAAATTTAATTGTATGATTTGTTTATTTAATAATCATACACAAATACTGAAGTTTAAACATATTTTTTAATTCTGCTGCATTACAATTCTAATTCTAATATCTTAATTTTAAATAAACAACAGTAATGTAAAAGAAAGTAAACATTGTTCATATTTGTAAACCTGAAAATAAATCAATACAAATAAAATAAAAAAATTGTTGAAAAAAGTGTATGTTTATTGCTACTTTATTAGTTACATTGAACATTATTTTCAATTTTAAATTGATTCCAATGATATGAAAGTGATGAATCTTCATTTTCATTACCATTGCTATTATTAATTTGTTGACTATAAATTAATTTATAATGATTTCTAAATTTCCAAGTTGAACCAAACAAACTATTTTGGTTATGTTGGCAACTATCATCGGAAGGATATTTAAATCTTTGGTTGGGTACACTTGAATTTTCAAATCTTAATAATGTTTTACTGCTAAACCAAATACCAGTTTCATAATTTAAATTTTTAAATTCATCACGATGATTGCTATTTGATATGATACCCCATGATGTATCTGAAAAATTATGACTTCCATGATAAATCCACCCTATTTCATCGTTATACCTATAATAATCATCACCATCACTATTTATGTATTGCTGCTGCTGAAATATTATTATTTTTGAATGAAGTGGAATTATAATATTATCATTATGGTCACCATGATTTATTTGTTGTTGTTCTTTTTGTTGCATTTCTTCAAGTAATATTCTGTTTGGATAATAATCATACAACAAACCATTCTTTTCTAAATATCCAAGCGAATCATGATTACGAATTGTTATGGATTCTAATGCTGCTAAATGATTATTTTTTGAAATTGAGTTTATGCTGTTCAATGTTGGGAATATGATATATAATTGATTGTTTGTAATGTTACTATTATTATTATTATTATTATTATTATTATTATTATTATTATGGATAATGTTACTATTTTTTGGAAATAAATAATCATTAAATTTATCTTACCAAGTTCTTTTTATTGAACCAATTGCACTACTTTGATATGTCAAAATATTTTTATAATTATTGTTGTTGCTGTTGCTGATATTATTATTGTAAAAGTTTTGAACTACTGATTTTAATTTTAATAGACCACAACTATTGGATTTACTCATTGGTAACGAAGAAATTAAATGAATATCATTTTCAATGCAAACTGAGAAATCAAATCCATTTAAATAACTTTCCATTGATTCACTCTTGTTGATAGGGTTGTCAAATCCCATTTCCATTAATAATTCATTTAATTCGTATTTGAAGTTATCACTGTTGTTGATATTATTATTATTATTATTATTATTGTGGTTGTTGTTATTACTATTACTGTTTTTTAATCTTTTTAAATCAACGATAAACATAGTTTGTCCCAAAACATTATAATCTGAAGAGGTTAAATTTGAAGAAGATACCACCACTCTTAGGAAACCATTAAATTCAATTAAAATAATTTTTGAATGAACTATACCAACACCACCTCTAAACTTTGGGAAAACAAGTGTGAATTGAAATATTTCATTTTCTTCCTCTTCTAGTTCTTTATGAGCAGATGTAGCTGAAATATTATCATTACCATTAAAGTTTAATAATTTAATTTCAATTGAACTTGTTTCATTCTTTACGTAGTGGCTTGTGGGCTTTAAATTAAAGTTGATTTTATTACTAAATTGAATGATGTTATCATTACTGTTGCTATTATTATTTCTATTATAATTAAATGGATATTCTGTTTCACCTGTAGTTGTATTATAATTTAAAGCCAATTGAAAATTGGCATTATTTCTCTTTAATGAATGTAAATCCAACTGATTAAAAAACCAATCCCAATCGCATACAAAACTAGATACAATAATATTCTTGATTGAACCACCACTACTGTCGTTGCCACCATTATTATCCTTTTCATATGAACTTAATAATTTTTCATCATGGTGGTTTGATGAAAGTTCTTGATAACTTTCTTTTTTACTACTGCCATCGCCAATATTACATTCGCTACTAGTGTTTATATTTTCAATAAATAAATCTCTAAATGTAATTGATTTTATGTTGTCGCTTTCTTTTTGGTTTATAACAATAGTTTTATTATGCAAAAAAAGGAAAATCATTGGAGAAAATGATATTGTGCAAATTGACCAAAAAAAAAAAAAAAAAGAAAAAATTATTTGTACACAACAGAGTCACATGTATTTAATTATTTGTATCTTGTGTGCATGTTATTAAAATAATAAGCTATTAAATTATTTTTGTTTTATTTTGGAAACCGGATATTTAATGTATTTTTTTTTGGTGTCTTAAAGTCTGACTTTATCAAAAATGTGTTTTCATTATAATTAATGTGCGACACTTTAATAAATTTGTAACAGCTTTACACACAACAGAAAAAAATCTAATTTTTTTTTAATTTTCAAAAAATTTAAATTACAAATTTTTTTCATTTACTTTATTTTTTCATACACAAATAATTTACATACACATAATAAAATGTACAATCCACCAAATCCAAATCAACAATCAAACCAAGCACCAGGAGGTAATATTGTCTTTTTTTATGAATAATTACAATTTTGTGGTGATTTATTAGCAATATTGATGTCAGATGTTAAATATTGTTAACATGTTTTTATTATTTCTGTTTTATTATTTTCATCGCCACCGTCATCGTCACTACTATTATCATTATTATCATCATCATTATTATTATCATCATTATTATATTACCATTAATTAACATTTTCATTTATAATAAATTATTATCAATTAGCTAATTACTATAGACAACCATCAAGTACACCAGGTGTAGGTAATCCAGCACCACCACAAAATTTTGGAGCTCCAATGCCACCACCACCACCACAACAAGGTAAGAGATTATTTGAGTTATTATTGCTTTACATATAAAAGAAAAAAAAGGAATATGAAAAGATAAATTGAATATTTAGTTCAAATAATTAATTATTGTATTTATAATTATAGGTCAACCACCTTATCCACAACAACCAGGTATGCCTCCACCACCACAACAAGGTAAGAGATTATTATTATTATTATTATTATTATTATTATTATTATTATTATTATTATTATTTGACCTATAATTAATTATCGATTTATAATAATAGGTCAACCACCTTACCCACAACAACCAGGAATGCCACCACCACCACAACAAGGTAAGATATTAAATTCATTAACCTGAGGAAATGATTTTCAACACAATGACTAACAATAATAAATTTAGCTGGATCATACAATCAACCACCACCACAAGCAGCAGGTCAATACGGTGCTCAACCAATGGCAGCAGGTCAATACGGAGCACCAGCACCAGCAGGTGGAAGTGGTATCTCGTTAGTTAAAGACCAACAAATTTCATTAACAAAAGAGGATCCAAATTTAAGGAAATTAACAGTTGGATTAGGGTGGGATGTGAACTCTAATCCAGCAGCACCATTTGATTTGGATGCAGTTGTGTTCATGTTAGCAGCAAATGGTAATATTGTTATTTTTGATTTTTTTTTTTAAAATATTGACACTAATTGTTAATTAATATTATAGGTAGAGTACGTTCATCACAAGATTTCATTTTTTACAATAATAAACAATCTAGAGATGGTGGTGTTACTCATCATGGTGATAATTTAACAGGTCAAGGTGATGGTGACGATGAAGTAGTATCAGTTAATTTACAAGCAGTCTCACCAGATGTTACACGTTTAGTATTTGCAGTTTCAATTCATCAACCAGATCAAAGAAGACAAAACTTTAGTATGGTACCAAGAGCATTCATTCGTATTGCAAATCAAGAATCTGGTAGAAATATTTGTCGTTACGATCTTCAAGCAGAGGCAGGTCAATCAACAGCAATGATTGTTGGTGAAGTCTATAGAGATCCAACAAATCCAAATAATTGGAGTTTTGTAGCAGTTGGTAAAGGTTTTGGAACTCCAGGTACTGGTCCAACTGGTTTACCAGCTCTTCTTGGTATTTTTGGTTGTTAAATATTTATATATATAAAAACATGTCAAATGATAGTATTAAAAAAACACAAATAAAAACAATGTCTTAATATATAACACATGATATTATTATTATTATAATTAATAATTATTGGCAACTATTAATAACAATCAAATTTTATTTTTTACATGGAGTTTACTTTTAATTTTCTTTCAAATGATCCAAAATTGATGATTTTGATAATATTATTATATTTTCAACCGTCGAATTTGAATATTTAATACATTTCAATATTTCAAATACAATACCAGATTGACCTGTAATAATTATATTGATTGTTGGATTAGATAATTGGTTTTTCATTTCATCTTTTAACTTATCCACTACATTTGAGCCATGGTTTTCACAATTTAAAACTATTTTACCAATATGTACTTTTTCATTTATATTCAACTGCCTGTTTAAAATGTTCATTTGAATATTCTATGATTGGAATTGTATTTAATTCACCATTGCCAATTGAAGATGATATTATTTTTAAATGTTTTATAAATAACTGTTTTGGAATCATTATTAATTCAATATTATGATAACCAAAATTAAATTTTAATTTGCTATTATCAATATATTCATTTGGATTTAAATGAATAATTGATAAATCAATAATTCTACCACATATATTTAATTGAAATTTGAATCCATGTAATCACTTGATGACAATGAATTTATTACTAAATCAATTCCACCACATTCAACCTTTGATTCATCACCATCTATTTCATTTAATTGTAAAACTTTTGATTTAATTTGATCAACATAATCTCTATTTCTTGATGAGTAAATACCAGTAATCATTTTACCATAATTATCAATTAAATATTGTTTCTTTTTCAATGAACAAACTGTACAAAATATTAATCCAGTGTGTTTTTTCCATTTTAATATTTCCATGAAAAAAGTATAGGTTTATCACCAGTTGCCGAATGAATTAATATTGATGCAGCTTGTAAATGGGTAACATTTGATGGTTTAATATGAATTTCATCTGTTATTACAATTGTATGATCATCATTATTATATAAATAACCATAGACCTCATCACCAACTTTAAATTCATTGGATACTTTTGAACCAACTCTTGTAACAATACCTGACATTTCACAATCATTTATACCTTGACCAATTAATTTTTCATTAACCAAACCAGAATATACCAAATAATCTTTATAATTTACTCCCCGTGCTAATACTCTAACTTCAACTTCGTTTGGTTTTAGAGCATGCTTTTTTGTTCCCAAATAATAATTTAAACTTGAATCCAGTTTTGATGTTAATTGATCAACGTTTTCAAATGAATCAGATTTACAACTGAAAGGTAGTTTTAATTCATTTTTGAATCTTTTATAATAAACTTGATTATTATTAATTATAAATTCTCTTTGAAAGTGAATAGTTGAATCTGTTATTATTGAAATTAAATTTGATAAATTGTTACAACTGCCCATTAAAGAAATTGAATCAAATGATAATGTAAATAATTGTAATTGTTTAAATTCATTAAAATATCTTGCAGAGCCATGATGTGGTTAAATAATTTGATGAAGCTGAATCACATGTAATTAAAATATGTTTAATACATTGAGTTATTGAATTTAAATTTAAAATCATTTGATTAATTTGAATATATTTGAAAATAACCAAGTTTTTTTATCCATACAACTTCTATCTTTTCTAATATGCGTATCTTCAAATGCCCACCATTGATCAAATGCATCAACTATACAATCAAGAATAATTGATTTATTGGGTTCAAGAAATAATAAATGACCAGATGGAGTTAATAATTTGAAAATATTATCAATACCATATTTAATATCTTTAATGACATGTGATACATTTGATATTGTAACAAAATCAAAATATGATGGTAATAACCCTTGATTATCATTACCAATTTATGGTAATTCTAAATTTAATTGTTTATAAATTATTTACATTTTCAGTATATTTTGATAATTTAAATTTTGCTTCAGGAATAAATGAAGGTGAAATATCACTCCATGTATATTCAATATCAATTGATAAGATGGATTTTCAATTAAAAATGAATTAATTTTATCCAATACTAGAATTGGTAATGAACCAACACCACCGAATTCTAATATTCTAAATACCATTTTTCATTTAATATTGGTTTAATTGATTGTCGAATAATTTCTGATATCATTTTATTATGTTCAAATCCAATTTTATGATAAAGATTATCTAATAAACCATCATCAACAAATGATTGTGGATTATCAATTGAAGAATCTTCATTATTTAATGGGAATAATAATTTTGGGACTACTCTTGTTGATTTTTTAGAATCATTTCAAAAATTCATTTCATTTAATTCAAATATAACAATTGTTAAATCATTAAAAAAATTATTGGAAGAACTGAAAATGAACGTAATATTATCTACAATTATAAAGGTATAATTAATCAGAAATTCAATATTATAATTTTAAATATAAAAACAATTTGCTTATTTATTTAATTAATTTTTTCATGATTATTTACATTATTATTACTATTACTATTATTATTATTATTATTATTGTTATTATTATTATTATTATTATTATTTGAATTATTATTTTGTTGTTGTTGTTGTGGTAAATTTAATTGATTACTTTTAAAAGTAGTTAAATTATATAAAATATTTGGTTGTCTAAATACTTGAATTAATTCATGATACAATTCTTCTTCAAGATCTAAATCACCATTTTGACGAGCAATGAAAACATCATCAATCATTTTCAATATTTCATCACAACTATCTAGATTTTCAAATTGAATTTTAATGGAAATTTGAGTTACAGAAAGACGAAGGAAACGACCTACCGATAAAACAACAGAAACATATAAACCAATGATACCAGCACTAACAAGAGTACTTGTAATTCCATTTGGTAATTTTGAAGAAATGGTATAAAATTGAATTGGTAAACCAGTATTTGCATCTGTTACTTGCCAATAATATTGTTTGATACCATTGGTATTTGATGAATTAATTGTGAAATTTGCACTAATTGAATAAGGTTGGCCACCATTATTTGTTGGATAAATTAAATTACCTGAAACACCTGGTAACTTTATAAATGTGTAAAATAGATTTTCAACGATAAAACTAGTGGCATTTGTAGTGCCGCTGAGTATTCCGTAAAATTGTGATTCTTGTGCCAAACTTAATGGTACAGTATTTGAACCGGAAATAATTGAATTAACTGAACCACTTCTTGAAAGAGTATATTGATTTTGAATGGAAAGTGTTGTATTTGAACGAAGGAATTCAATTAATTGTAATTTAGCAGGTTCAGATAAATTCCAATAATCCTCTGAAAATGGATTCAATACAACATCCTGAATACCTTGTTGATCATCTGGACTAAGGAATGAATATTGTCCTTTTAATTTTTGAAAATCATTATCATTCATTGCACCAGTATAACTTTGATTATTCAATGTTAAATCTTGATCAATCTTTAAAAATGGACTCCAACCAACAACTGATACTTGAATTTCAATTGTGTTTACTGCTGCAATATTTGAACCTGGTAAACCAGATGACAAAATGATCAATGGGAACCATAATAATATAATTAAACCAACGAAAAATGTTACACCAGTTACAAATTTTTCAAATTTTGGTTGTTTATGACCTTTTGGTCTACCTTGTCTTTTTATCCATTCTAAACGACATTTAACAGAGAAAATAGTTGAATAGAGATCTTCAAATTTTAACCAATCATAAAATAACAATGTTGTATCAGATGCAACCCAATCTAATAATGTTCTTAATTCGTAAACAAATGGAATTGCTTTGTAAATTGCATAACCAATATTATGGAAATCTGAAAAACCATCCATAAGGAATCTATTTTGTGATATAATTGGATAACCATAACAAATTTGAAGTGCACTATAGTAAAGGTAACAACATTTTAACAAATAAAATACAACTAATGGCCATGTAAATTGGAAATCAAATGGAAGTGATATCAGTTCTGGGAAATAGAAAAACAGGAATACATGATATAGAACTGTCAAAACAATTTGAAGTAAAAATTTAGCTTTTACTGATTTGTAAAGATAAATTATACGATCCAATATAATAACACCAAATTGTGCCAACAATATAATAATGTATTGACGTGGAATTACATTTTGTTCTAAAAATTGTGTGATATCAGATGATGGAATACCAGTGAAATTCTGTGGAAATATAACCAAAAAGAATAAACATGCAAAATCTGTAAATAACAATGGCATATAATAATCTCTACCTGGTTTTTCTTCAGTTCTAGTTGCTAACCAAACATATTCAATAGTTGATACAAATAACCATTTAAATGGATAAACAATTAATTGTAATATCGATTTGGATTTTGATTTTATAATTTCCATTTCTTTTTCATCGATTTGATTAAATTGTTCTTGATTTCCTAATTCTTCATCATCTTCATAATTAATTTCATAATCTTCATCTTGATAATCAATTGAAACTTGATCTAAAATTATATTATTATTGTTGTTGTTGTAATTATTATCATTAAAATCAATTAAAATATTTTGTTGTTGTTGTGGTTGTAGTTGGTAATTATTATTATTATTATTATTATTATTATTATTATTATTATTATTATTATTATTATTATTATTGATATTATATGAAGAAGCTAATGATAATGGAGATGATTTAATTATTATATCTTCATCATCTTCTTTTATTTGTTCAAGGTGACCACTATTACCAATATTATTATCATTATCAAATAATTGATTTGAAATTGGTTTTTGATCAATATAAAAATCTTTTTCAGAGAAATCCCATAAACCTTTTGATTTGAAACAATGACGATGGAAAATACAACTTAATAGTACTGCTAAATCCCAAAATGCACCAGATATAAAATGACCATCAATTACATATAAACCATATATATATGGATTAGATGAAAATAATACTTGATCAGTGTCATGTGTATTTGGACATTTCCACCAAGATTTGTCATCAGCTTCACTACCATTTGTTGAATTTGTTGAATTTGTTGTTGGAATTTGTTGATTAAATAAATCACAATTATAATAATTCTTTGGAATTTGAATAGCATATTTAACACAAATTACCAAACTACTGTAGCCAATCATAAATCTCCAAAAGTTTTTAGAAGGTCTTGGTGTTTCAAATAATCTACCATATAGGAATACAGCAAACAAATAAACCAACGAAATGACACTTGAATAGAATACACCATTTGCAATACAAAATATAAATGCAAACCATTTACTTTCATCACGTGCAATTCTAGATATACCACGTACAACACGTTGAAATATTTCACCTTTTTGATTATTTAAATAAATTTCTTCTTGTAAAAGTAAATTTTTTGATGAAATTGGTTCATTAATATCTTGAATTGATGTTGTTGGTTTAAATTCATTCAATTGAGTTAATGATTGTTGTTGTGGTGATTGTTGATTACTTTGTTGTTGTTGTAATTGATTTAATAAATCATTTTGATTTAGACTATGTTCTAAAATTCTTTGTTGTCTTCTTTGTTCCATTTGTTCCATTGCTTGTCTCATTTGTTCTGAATCAATGAAAATACTATTTCTATAATCACCAGTTGCTTGATTTAAATCAATTTCAAATTCATCGTCATCATCAAATTGTTCAATATGAGGTTGAGAAATTGGTCCAGAGTTGTTATTATTATTTAATAGAGTTGATTGATTTAAAATTACTTGTTCATCTTGTTCTCTTTGTAATTGTAATTGTTGTTGCTTTTTAAAGTTTTCAATTAAAATTTCTGGTAATGGATCTAACCAATCTAAAAATTTATAAAAATAAATTTTAAATAGATTTTTCTTTTTAATTGGTTTTTCACTGACTGATCCATTATAATATGATTCTGATGATTCTGATGAAGTTGATAATAATTCATGATGTTGATGTTGTTGTTGATGATCACCTGTATTTGTAGTTGTTGTAGTTGATTGTTTTTGAGGTACAAATTGATTATCACCAAGTGATAATGGCTCATTTAAATCACTATTACCACCATTATTAAATTGATATGGATTTTGATTCTTCTTTCTTCTATTTAATCTTTTTAATTTCAAATGTAGTAATCTTTGTCTTCTTTGATCAATTTTATTTTGAATTAATGTTAATTGTTCCATTCTAGCATTTCTTCTGTTTTTATAAAATTCACGAGCATTTTCATAGTTTAGATCACGTTTTGTTTTTAAATGTTTTTCAAGGATTGCAAAATCACGTGATTGGAAAATCATTTTTTGATATGCCAATAATACCATAATGATAACATCACTAATAGTTGATATCGATAGATTTGAAGTTTCAATTGAAAAACCAAATAATTTTGCAACATCATAACCAGTTTCATGTACATCACTACTACTGTAATTGAATATATTTGATGAATTATTTTTAAATTGAAAATAAAATACAATTAAAACTTGAAATAATATTTGAGCCAATAGTACTAACCAATTGTAAATCATCAGTGATTTCCAAAGGTAAGTCCATTTTCTTGAGTGAGCATTACCAGAGAATAATACATAAACTGAAAAGAATACATAAAAACATGAGAGGATATCACATTCAGCGGTACCGGCCAGGAATATAACAATTAAAATAACTTGAGAACTATAACGTATAATCATATAACGTAATGAATCTAACCACGATCTTGGTTCTTTTGTGAAATCACTATCATCATCTTTGGTTTTAAAGAAATTCTTTGGAAATAATGGTTTTGAACTATTTATACTTGTACTACTTCCATCACGGTGTTGGTCAACATCTTTGATTTTATTTGAACGTGGTGATACTAAATCTGAAAAATGAACATCTTTATAAAGATAATAACCATTTCTTTGTTTGAATAATAACATTGAAAAGAATAATACAATGAAATCGATTACCATAACATATTTCTCTGGTAATGATAATAATAGTAAATTTTCAACTATTGAATTTTTAAAGAATGAATAATCTGCCCATAAATAATGATTATCAGTTGTTGGTACAATTAAAATTAAAAGATATTGAATTAAAATAACTGGTGCCAACAATGCTGAAACATAAATAAATTTATGTAAATTTCTTTTATCTATATTCAAACCAACTGCAATTATAATTAAATAAACAATACCCAATATATTTAATCTCCAAAATAATGCAAATGATAAAATGAGGAAGCAAACTTCCAATCCATATAATTCATAAAAATTTGAACAATACCATAATATTCTTTTTTTGAAATCAATTGAATTAAATGATAATTCCGATGATGATTCTTGATCTACTGGTTGTTGATGTTGTTGTTGTTGTTGTTGCTGATCTTGTTGTAATTGTTCATTTGATAATAATGATATTTTATCTTCATTTTTACCACCATTACCACTAATAATATTATCTTGTTTTTGTTTTTCAGATTTATTCCACCAAAAACTAGTTTGTTGAATTGAAATCAATAAAATTATAGTTAAATTTAATTTTACTGAATCCCAACTTGTAGTTGGATATTGATCTAAACCAATCCAACCCATAAAGAATATTTGTTGTGTGTTTGGAGGAGGAATGTAAGAACTGCTATTTTTTAAGTTGTAGGTTTGATTACTTTGACAAATAAGCATATTGGATGTGCAACTATTATCACATTGTTTCTTTGTTGCGAGTAATGCTGCTAATTGAGTAAGGACCCATAATTGAGAATAAAATAATAAGAATGAACCAATACGATATGTACCTTTTTTAAATGACATACTAATTACAATCATTATCATGTAAATAAAATTGAAAAAGTTGTAATCACTAATTGAAACTGCAAATACTGTCCATAGTACCACTTTTGGCCCATGAAGATAACAAAGTCTCTTGGTATAATATAATATATTTTCAAATAATGGGAATTTACCAATTTGATTTACATTATCTGAACTACTGCTACCATTATCTTTAGGTGGTTTATAAAATAATCTTGTTGACGAAAAGAATACAGTCAATTGGAAAACACAGACCACTAAAATTGCTGAGCTACCAAATAATTCTATAAATTTAGTTTCACTTGAATCATAATTTACCAACCCAATATCACAAAGTGTAATATATTTATTTTGTGGGAATATATTTTCATTTAACCAATCAATTACCCCCTGAAATTGTACAACATAACGTGCAATTAATACAACACCTTGAGTTATAATAATTATAATCCAAAATCTTTTAATGTGAACTGATCCATTTGCAGATACATGATGAATCAATAAACAAAGGAATACTGTTGACATATAACCAATATTGATCAATGAAATTCTTGTAAATATTGAAACCAATACAATAACCAAATAACAAAATGGTAATGATAATTTTTGAATCGATGAATAAATGAATAATGCTAAAACCACTAAAAAGTTTGGTATATTTTTTAAACGTTCATTATGATTTCTTTTTTCTCTTTCTTTTTCTTGATTTAAAATTATAATATTTGGTTGTGTTGATAATGGTAATGAAGGATTCAATTCATCACCATTTTCATCATCATCATCACTACTACCACTAAAAATACCTCTTTGATATAATTTATTAACATTCCATTGAATAATTGTAAATGTAATAATAATTAAATGCCAAATTAAACCAATCCATAATGGTTGACCTTTAAAAGTTGTTAACCCAATTAATTCTGCAGTTGTGCTAGAGTTTAATTTTGAACTATCTGAATTTTGAATCCATGATAATTGCCAAACATAAAGTGTCAACAATACCATTTGAGCATAAAGAATTAAAAACATCCAAAATCTTGATGCCAATGATTCACTAATTACAAATACAATGAAAAATAACATGTAACCAGCATTTAATAAATTGTAAGAATTTAAACCACAAAAGAATAAACCAACCAATGCTAAACGATAAGATTGACCAATAATCGCTAAAAATGTAATCTCTGAAATGGCACGTACAGATTTAAAGAAACCTCCAAACTTTGGACCATGTTTATCAACTAGTCCTTCAAATTTAGATGATACACTTGATGTTAATATTGCAATTGATGGAAATGCAATTGAAAAACTATCATTAATTTCCAATTGATTAATTGATGGTGATGCTGGAAATCCACTACCAATATAAAATTGTTTTGGTTGTCTTGCGCTTGTTGATTTTAAATTTGATGATGCAATACTTGAACTTGATGTCATTGCAACTGATGATTTCATCATTGACAATGGTAATGGTGGTAATGGTTTTCTTGGTCTAATATTACCTCCTCTATTAACTGTGGTTGTTGTTGTTGTTGTACCTGTATTTCCACCACTACTATTACGTTCATCTTCATTAATGAATCTAATTGATTTATTTGAAATTGGTGATGATGGTAATGATGGTAATGATTTATTGGTTGATCCTGTTACTGTTGATTGTTGTGTTTGTTGTTGTACTGGTGGTGGTGGTGGTTGTTTTGAAATTGAATTTTTACTGTGATTTATATAATCATTTTCATTTATATGACTATAAAAGCAATATAATGATAGAGTGAATGAAACTACAACTTGAACACCAATATATAACCAAATATTTGAATTCCATTGAATTAAACCAATATTTGTAATAGTATCCAATGTTTCACTACCTTTTGAGAATTGCAAAAATTCAAATGGTACATTAATTGTATATTGTGCACTAATAAACATTAAATAGAATAACAATATGAAATAAATCATTCTTTTAAATGCATTCAATGGTAACAATGTACAAATTAATCCTGAAAATAATAATACAGCTGATAAAATTGATGATTTTAAGAAAAAGCATATAACTATAATTTCTGTACAACATATCTAATAATATAAAGGGAGTGATGAATGTTAATATTTATAATTTTTAAAAGGGCTGTGGTATTATATATTGTTGTCATTAACCTACAGTCCAACCATGTTTACTAAATATAATTGCTAATTTTGTTATACGACTTTTTTGATTTACCTGATTATCGGTCATTACACCCAACTTATCAAGTTTTTGTCTATATCTTGGTTTTGTTGAATTAAATAATTGTTGTTTTCTTAATATTACACAAGTTGAAATGTAAAGTAATAATATTGTAATGTATCCAACTACTAATGGCCAAAAATCGTTATCCCATTCATCATAATTTCTAATACCAAACCATTGATTATCTAATATTATTCTATAATTTGTTGAAATGTATGTAATTTGATAAAGATAAACTAATAATAAATGTGAAAATGAAACTAATATTAAAATTGGATAAATCCTGATAAAATCATGATGATATATTAGTATAAATAAATATAATATCACTACCATTAATACTACTAATATCTACTTACTTTAACATTAATTTATGAATTGAAATTCTTGAAGCCAATGATAATATGAATGCAATAGTAAATATAAAATAAATTGCATTTATAATTGAAGGAAATGAAACAGCAGACCAAGTTAACATTATAAATGAAAAACCTGTTAATCCTCTTCCAGTTGGTCTATAAATAACATTTGTGATATTACCTAATATTGATGTTGGTGATGGTGAATGATTTAAAATTTGATCCATATCTGAATTGATTTTAATGTCTATTTATATTAATAAATAATTATTATTATTATGTTTATAATGATGTAGTGGAAGGTGGTTGTAATAACAATAATAATAATAATACTTACTATTTAAACTATCTGTTCTTTTTAATGAATTCTCTTTAATTGATGGTGGTACCCCAATAGATTTTGAATGAAAAACATAATCTTTAAACCAAATTATAGTTGAAATCAATGAAATTATAAATGTGATAACATCTGGTAATAAATTTATAAATGCTACCCATACTATTGATGAACTATTTGATTCTGAAAATTTAAAAAATCCAAATATTTTAAACGAATACGAATAATCTTGTACCAATATTGGTACTGTATTCACTAATAAATGTAATACCAAACTACTAAATGATACAAATAATGTCAAACATGGTAATAATTTTGATATCTTATCTGTAAAACAATGAATGACACAAAAAAAAAAAAAAAAAAAAAAAAATTATATTAAAAAAATTTTAAAAAAATTTTATTTAAAATTGGAAAATTTAATATAATAAAAAAAAAAAAAATAATTTTTAAAATAAATTTTTTATTTGTTAAAAAATT
>JACAFY010000803.1:0-11424 GCA_015252635.1 Dictyostelium capitatum
ATTTTTTGTTGTTGTATTATTACTATTACTATTACTATTATTATTATTATTATTATTATTATTATTATTATTATTATTATTATTATTATTATTATTATTATTATTATTATTATTAATATTATTATTATTATCTCTATTTCTTCTGTTATTTGTATTATTAGTGGTGTTACTGTTTGTATTATTACTTTGTTGTTGTTGTTTATTTGAAAAAGAAGAGGAAATTGAAAAACTGTGTAAACTTTTACCATAACCTTTATCAAAGAATGAAACTATACTATCACATTTTGGTGTGAATGATGCTGGGCTTTTTTCAAATATTGTTACTTTTAAATCTCTCCATAATGATAATTGATTATTTATTAATACGCTATACCATTCTTTACAAACGAATATTAATGGTGTTGAAAATGGGTCTAACATTCCAAATATTTTAACCATTAATTCCACTGATAATAATTCATTAAATAAATATGTTGTATCTGTATTTGTAATAGTAGTTGTTTTTGTTGTTGTTGTTGTTGTTGTTGTTGTGGTTGTATTTGATGTTTTGTATTTTTTTAATAAATGTTGTTCATTATCACTACTGCTGTAATCCAACTCTATATTTTCTGTAAGTTTTTACTTTTCCTATTAATAAATGTAATATTATTACTACCACTAATAAATAAAGACGCCATAACTTACTTCTTTTTATATTATTAAAACATTTTTGTTGTAGTGAAATTGAGGAAAAGGAGTTATCCATAACTTGTCAACTTTCACATAATAAATAAATACAATAAATAAATAAATAAAAAAAAAAAAAAAAAAAAAAAAAAAAAAAAAAAAAAACGGGTTTTTTTTTTTTTTTGGTCAAAAAAAAAAAAAAAAAAAAAATAAAAAAAAAAAAAAAACAATCACACGCTTTTAAAAAAAAAAAAAAAAATTATGTTATGTGTGGTAGTGGTGTGCGTGTTTCTGTATTTATTATTATTGTGAGTGAGCGTTTATATTATATATATATATATATATATATGTATATTAATATATATATATATATATATATATAAAAAAATAAATTAATTATATGTTATGTTATTTTAATGTGTGTTTATGTATTTAAAATATATTTGTATAATAATGCACAAATAATACAATAAATAATAAATAACAATAATATGGCTGTCCAAAAATAATATAATAAAAATTTGTGTGTTTGTGTGTTGTGAGTGTTTGTATTGCAAGTCAAAAAAATCAAAAAAAAAAAATTAAAAAAAAAATTTTAAAAAAAAAAAATTTTATATTGAAACTTTTCTGGTACACTGCAAACACAGTACAATAATAATATAATTATATCTTAAGTTTAGAAGTTCAGCAGTATAATAATAATTTTAAAATATCATATAGGTTATTTGTGGTTGTTGGAGAGAAAAAAAAAAAAAAAAAAAAAAAGCGAGTTATAATATTATTATTTTTAGAATATTATGGATTTAATTATTATATGTACGTGTATGTTTTGTTTTGTTGTGTGGGTGTGGTTATTTATTGTTTTGTGTGTTAATCTTGAAGCTAATGCTTTACTTGTCTTATTAAAAAAAAAAAAAAAGAAAGAAAGCGATACTGTGTGAATAATTATCATAATTATCAACAAACTGTATTAAACTCCAATAACAACAAAAACATATTGTGTTGATCAACAATTCCAAATTTGATTTGTGTGTGTATGTGGCAGTAATATGTGATTTGTATATATACACACACACACACGTTATTTGTACATTGAGCGAGAATGAGTATAGTTGCTAAAAAAAAAAATAATGATTGTTATTTTATTTTAAAAAGGGTGAGATTATCAATAAACAATTTTTATTTGAACGAGACTGTTTAATTCTCGCGCCTAAATTTAATTTTTTTTTTTTAATTATTTTGATCACAATGAAAACTATTACAATAAAAAAAATCTTTTTTTTTTTAATTTTTTTATCATCCACCATATTTATTTATTTATTGTACATATATTACTACTTTATATAACCAACCCAAATCAAAAAGGTAAATAATTATTGTGATATATCAATATGTCGTAAATTTCAATCAGTATTACCCTCACAATCAATTTGATTTGTGTGTGCGTTGTTTGTATATATTGTGGTGTGTGTGTGTGTGTGTTATATTCGTACATATATAAATCCATCCAATTGGATTTTGTGAGTGTTGTTACTCTAATTAAAATTGTATTGTCTTTTTAAAATCTAAAAAAATATGATATACAAAGAAAACTATATTATATTTTTATTATCTATAGATATAATCTTTATCATTATCAAAATCAAAATCATTATTATAAAATAAAAATCAAAAAGACATTTACCACACATTCTCTCACCACCCACCCCATATATAAAAAAAAAAAAAAAACAACAATCAACACATGATACCCAACAAACACAAACTCCGCTCTCTCTCTCTCTCTTTGTTTATTTTTGTTATTATAATTTAAATAAATAATATCCAAGTTTATAGAATGAATCTAAAAACAATATACAATAGTTGGGGAAATTGAATATTGAATAATTAAAGATTATTAGTATAATTCCCAACAATGATTAATCTTTAGTTTGAATTAAAATATATTAATTATATAGTTTTATAATTAATTTAATAATAGTAATAATAATAAAAACAGTAATAATAATAAATTATATGTATACACTCACTCACACAGACAAACACAATTAATTTTAAAATCATTGTGTGCGATAGGTATATATATACACACACACACACACAGTATTCATATATTATATATATATATTTTTATATACCTATTTTTAAAATATATTTTTATGTCGTGTTGTATAACACTATTTTTTTTTTAAAAGTAGAAATATATCTTATTGGTTGGTTGAGTTTGATTTTTTTTTTTATTATTTTTTTTTTTATTATTTTTTTTTCCATCAAGATTTTTTAATTTTTTTTATTTTTTTTTCATATATTAACAAAATTTCTCTATTTTTAGATATTTTATTTATTTATTTATTCTACCACTCAAATCAACTCTGTATAAAAAAAATATCAATATAAAAAAAAAAAAATGGATAGACAATCAGTTGTGTATGTACATGATTTATTAATAAATTTATGTATAAAATTACTAATTTATGGTGATTATTGTTTATATACAGAAAATCAACAGCAATTCCATTTCCATTAAATTTTGACAATGAAAAATATGATGATATGTATAAAGCATATAATAAAATTATGATATTAGCAAGAGAGTAAGTAATAGTTGATAGGCTATATAATATCATTATATGATTATTAACATATATATATATATCCTGATTCATTAATATTGGTTACAGTTTAAATGCATTTATTGAAACACCAGAATTTGTATTTATTGGTAAAGAAGGTAATGGTAAAAGTGCATTAATTGAAAGTTTTATTGGATTTCCAATTGGTGATATTTGTTCAGCATCAAGACCAATTCATATTCAATTGATTAATAATCCAAGAAATGAAAAACCAACAATTACATTTAAACGTGATAGATCAAGTAAAATTGATGGATATGAAGTTGATAAACAAGTTGATTTAGAATTATTATCAAATGAAATTTCAAAAAGAAATATAAAATCAATTACACCAATTGAAATATCAATTGAATATAGATATTACTTAAACATGTTATTAATTGAACCACCATCAATTCAAATTCAACAAACCATCCCACTAACAATTCAAGGTCAATCATCAACATCACCAGCTAATCAATTAGCAAATAAAATTGCAAAATTAAATATTGGTAATGAAATGGGTGAATTAATTCATAATTATACAAAACCAACAAATAGAACATTAGTATTTGTTGAAACTGCTTCACGTAATACCAATAGTAACAACAGTAATAATGGAGCAGATTCAACTTCATCATCATCATCACCAAATGAAATGTTAGAATTAGCAAAGAAATTAGATTTTAAATTGGATAGATGTTTATTTGTATTTAATAAATTTAATAGTTTATTAGTTAATGAACCATTTACAAATGGAAGAGATGTTAATCGTTTCCTTGGATCACCATCAATTACACAAGGTGCACCAATATTTTTTACCACTTTACCATCAACTGAACAACGTTTAACATGTAAGAATAAACAAGAATTAAATTCAATGTGTGATTCACTTCAAAAAAAAGATCTTGATATATTGGAAGAATTGTTATTTGATAAAAAGTATGAACGTAATGTTGGTCTTGCTGCATTTAGACATTGCATTTCAGAATTATGTTGGAGAAAATACTTGGATTCAGTACCAGAAGTTTTAAAACGTTTAAATTCATTCCGTACAACATCAGAAGATCAACTTTATCAAATTCGTCAACAATTGGAAAGAACAAATGCTGTTACATTAAGACAAATTGCAAACTCCTACGTATCAATTGAATTTATTCAATGTATTGAGAAATTAGTAACACGTACACTCGAAGGTAATCCATCATTGAATGGTCAAACATTGGATGAAGAGAAATCTCAAGATGAAACTGGTGAATGGTATGATCATAATGGACACGAAATTATATTGAATGATGAAAGAGCATCAAGTGTAACATTTTTTGATAACAAATTATATGGTGGTCAACAATTTGAACGTTTATTATCGGAATTTCGTTGTATTACTGAAGTTGTTGAATTGGAAGAATTAACTGTATCTGAAATTGCTTGTGCAATTGGTTCAAATAGACCATCAAATGCAAGTGTACTTGCATGGGCAGCATCTGATTTAGCACAAAAGAAAATTAAAGAATCAATGTTACCATTAGTTGATCAATTATTTAAAAGAGCAACTTATATCCTTAGAAGATTAGTTGAAATTGTTGATCGTATGATTGAAAATAAAAAGAAATCATCATATCGTCGTCATGGTAATAATACTTCATTATATCAAGATAATACATCACCATCTGTATCTTCATCAAATGGTGGTGGTAGTGGTAATGGTTCATCATTAAATCCATTAGGTAGTAGTAATGGATCATCTTCAAATGATGGTATTTATGGTATTCAATCATCACCATATGGTAATAGCGGTAATGTTGATCAATATGGTAATAACATACCAACAAGACCATCACATGAAAATACAATTGTAAATGTTGAAGATCATCCATACTTTATCTATAGTGTAAAAGAAATGTATTTTAAATATGTTGATCAAATTGCAGCAGATTGTAAAAATAAATGTATGGATGAATTTTATACAACTCGTTTAATTTATTGGGATCTTCAATCAAATAAAGATTTAAAAAAATTTTGTTCTGATGGTTCACCATCATGTTTATCATTAAATAATAGTTCAATTAGTAATAAATCAAATAATACAAATGTTGGTAACAGTGGTAAAACAAATGGTGCTGGTAATTATATAATTACAAATAATTCAATTGCAAATCAAAAAGAAATTCATGCTACTGTTACAGAATTAGCATCAAAATTATTTATTGATATTCGTAATAGAATGTCTAAAAATATAATGTTAAAATGTTATAATTACTTTTTAATTCCAATGCAAATGGATTTGAAATTAAATATTCAAGATAATATCACTAAACTCTCTGATACAATGCTTGAAGAAATATTTGAAGTACAAACTACAAAAGAAAGATTACGTGAAGATGAACAACATTTATCTCAAATTTGTAATCAATTCATTCAACAAGAAGAAAATTATAAAAAATATTCACATCAATTTTCACATCCTGCTTTTTCAATTTAAAAAAAAAATTATATAAATTAAATTCAATGTGTGAATCAGTAATTTATTATTGCTCCTTAAAAAAAATTAAATAAATAAAAAAAAATTTATATTAACACATACATACACACACACTCTAAATATTTTATTGAATGTATCACCCAATTTGTATATTATAATATCAATGAAATGTGTATGTGTGTTTTTTTTGTAAATTCAAAAATTATTTAATTAATTTTCAAAACTATTTATTTTTTATTTTTTACACACATTTATTTTTCGTATACATTCCCATTTTTTAATATAGAGTAGTGTAATAATATTAATCGAAATTTTTCAAAGTTGTGTGATTTCTTTAGATATTTTACCCAAAAACAAAAAAAAAATGAGAAAAAAAATAATATCAGTGGTTTTAATGTGTTTTATATTAGTTTCATCAATAGGTAAGAAATCTAATTAAATAAATATTAAAATATTAAAAAATTATTAATATTTATTTCTTGGGTTTTTTACAGTATCGGCAAATAATGATGGTTGGAATGATAATAATAATGATGATTGTTGTAAAAATGTAGTATGTCCAGTAAATTATCAATGTAAAGCAGATAATGGTAAAGCATCATGTGTTGCAAATCAAGAAAAACCATGTACTTGTGAAGGTGTTAATTGTGGAGATGATAAACATTGTGAAATTCGTGGTAATAAAGCAATTTGTATTGATTATGAACGTCCAACAAAAGATCCAAAAGATTGTGATGCATGTGAAAAATTGCATTGTCCAAGAGGTAATCATTGTATTCCACGTCCACCAGGTGGTTGGTCACGTGAACATAGAAATAAACATTGGCAATTACATCCAGAACATTGTGGACATTATCCAAATAGAGTTAAAGCAATTTGTGTTCCATCACCAAAAGGTGATTGTTCAACTACTAAATGTCCAATTGGTTTCAAATGTCGTTTACAAGCTGATGGTCCACATTGTGTTAAAAAAGAAAAACCACATTGCATCACTTGGTATGTACATTAACAACCAAATTAAATTCATTATTTTACTAACTACTACAATCCTTATAATAATATATAGCGCTGAAATGCATTGTGAACAAAATGGATTAGTTTGTGTATTAGTTCCACAAAACACTAAAAGAAATCGTTTCAATGAACCAGATTGTTGTCCAATTGTACCAACTTGTATTGATCCAACAACAATTAGTGGTTCAACAATTGCAACATCAACTGGTGTAACTCGTCATGGTACAACAATTGCATCTGTTGCCACTACAACTGGTGGTTGGGGAAGATCAGGTAATGATAGAGATAATGATGGTGGTTGGGGTAATTAATTGATAAACAACTAAAACAAATAAAATAGTAATAATGCACAAAAACAAATAACTTTTTTTTTTAACGATAGCACTAGGATTTCAAACAAAAAATAAATTTATAAAAAAATTGATATTTACATTATAGAATGTCAGTTAACCATTAATATTTGTTGTTTTTTTGGAATCATTGTGACATCGTTAAATTTTTTTTTTTTTTTTTTTTTTTTTTTTTTTTTTTTTTTTTTTTTTAATTTTTTTTTTTTTTTTTTTTTTTTTTTTTTTTTTTCAAATTTATAAATTAAATTTTAACGCGCTTAAACATATAAAATCGATTATTTGTTTTTATTATATATAATATACAATCTACACATTGTTTATATGTTTCTTTATAAATTAAAATACCCAATAGATAGATAAATAATAAATAATAAATAATAAATATTAAATCAAATACTATATAATAAAAGATGTGTGATAATTATGCAAGAGTTTTATGTAAAATGGTAGTAGCACAAATAGCAAAAAATTTAGGTTTTACATCAATTAGTCAAATAGCTTGTGATTCATTAGCAGATGTTATTCAATTATGTACGTTTGCTTACTTTACTAAGTTAGATAATACTACATATATATACACACATATTATTAACTTGTAAATGTCGATCGTGCAGATATAGAAGATATTGGTATTAGAGCACATGAATATTCGGAATTATCATGTAGAACAGATTCAAACTTTTTTGATGTTAAGCAAACATTTGAAGATATGGCAATAAATATACACGAGTTACAACAATTTTTATTACAATCTGACGAAATTCCTTTTATGCAAGTTATACCACCATTTCCTTTACAAACAAACAACAACGAAAATAAACCATTACCAACAAAACAAACTGAAGAAAAAGATTTTCCACTTCATATTCCTTCATTTTTACCTAGTTTTCCAGAGACACATACATTTTTAAAAACACCTGTAAGTTAAACTATTTGTTGTTAGATATTTTTGCAATGGTTCATTATTATAATAAACCATTTCACACTTAACTAACACGTTTCTTTTAATTACAGTTATATGGAGAAGTTGTTACAGACTCTTATAAAGTAAAGAAAACTAAAAGTAAACAAAAAAGACAAGTTGAAAATTCATTAATTAAATTAACAGATATAACAACAACTAAAGTTCCAAATTATGATATGATAAAACAACAAATGTACTCTAGAAAAGAATCACCAAATACAAATAATACAACAACCACTTCAAATAAACAACCAAACAAAAATGATAATGATGAAATGAATTTAGACAATAATAATAATGATAACAACAACAATAATAATATCAATAGCAACAACAATAACAATAATAATAATAATAGCAATCACCATAACCATCACCATAACAATAACAATAACACTAATAATACAAACAATAACAATAATAATAGAAACAACAACAATAACATAAACAATAATAAAGATATTATACCGCCAACACCATTAGAACAAGTTAGTAATACATTTTATCATAAATTGGAAGAAGAAGATTTAAAAAAACATGATGAAGCACCAAGAAGATCGTTATTATCTGAAGAAGATCAAGAAAGAGCAAAAAAGAGGGTAAAATGTGAAAGAATTCTTAGTTTAGCTCATGAATCTGCTCATTCAACAATTAATGAAGATGATAAAGAAAAAGATATTATCACAGAACATGATTAATCGATCAATTATTATTAAATAGTAAATACAAATAATAATAATAATATTAAATAAATAAATAGATACATATTTTGTTGTTGGTTGACTAAACAAACAAATAAATAAAAAAAATACGATATTTTTATTATTAATTATTTATAAAAGCTATTATTATTATTAATTATTAGCATCTTCTCTCCATAAACAATTTGGTGGTAAACAACCAAATTCCTCAATCCAACTTTCTTTGATTGAAGATTCAAGTCTTGCTAAATTTTTATAATGTAGTTCTTTATTTGAACCAACTGTTAATTTACTAAATACCATTGCAATAATTTTATCCAATACATTCAATGTTGGCGGTGGTGGTTGTTCTTGTTTTTTTCTTTGATTCTCTTTATGTTGTCTTTCTGATTCAATCTCTTTAATCTTTCTTTCTTCAATGAGTTGTTCTTTTTTCTTTTTTCTATTATCTTCTTCATCCAATTCATTATCTGCTTCATCTTCATCTGATTCTATAAAACTAGTTGATGTAGTTTCATCATCTTCTTGGTTGTTATTATTATTTTCACCATCATTTTCTTCATTATCTCCATTTTCTTCATCATCGCCACTATTACGACCATCACATGTACTACAATAACTACCTGTACCATCTTCATCACTATAGTATTCATTATCTTCATCATCATCTTGATTATTATTTCTATTATTGTCATCCAATTCATTTATTTTATTACTGTTGATCCTATCTAAATTATTATTTATACCTTCAGATGTATAAATTGCTTGTTGTAAATTTCTAATTATACCCTCATTGATTTCATTTTCATAACGTTTTTGCATCATATCTTGATATTGTTTTTGAATGATTGCATCTTCAGCATCTTCTTCATCTTTTAATCTTTTAGCGGTTGGACCTAATAACTTTTGTTCTAATGCCATAAATTCAATTGCCAAAGCCATATTATGTTTGTAAAGTAATGAACGATTTGTTTTTGCAAGGTATATACATTTCAATATGTTTACAGATTGCCATTCTGTACGTTCTTTAATTTTTGACCAAATACTTTCCAATAGGAAACCACCTACAACTGGTGGATATGATACACATGAAAAGTAATCACCTTTATATAATTCTTCCAATTGTTTAATATCGGATTTCCATTGTTTATTTGTTGTATGAAATGATAATTCTCTTTCCAATAGATCATCTGTCATTGTTGTGAAAAATTGGTCTTCTTGATTTAACTTTTTCATTAAACGATCGAAAAGATCTTGATTTTCAATTGTACCATTTACCCATTTAATTTTATTATATGACCATTTTGTAAAATTTATCAATAGTAATGGTTCTTCTTCATCTTCTGGTTTATCCAAAAATTCTTTTGAAAATTCTGGTTCTTTTAATTCTATAATTCTATCTTGTGGTGTTGCTGTTTTATTACTAATCTCTAAATTTACTAAATTATTTACAATTTGTTCATCATCGTCATCAATATTATCCCATTCATCTGGAATTTCTGACATTTTATATATATTATATATTATTATATATTTATAAAAAGATAGGACACAATGAATATTATTAAAAATTTTGCTTGTCTTTGAAGACGAATTTTTTTTTTTTTTTTTTTTTTTTTTTTTTTTTTTTTTTTTTTTTTTTTTTTTTTTTTTTTTTTTTTTTTTGTTTTTTTTTCATTTTTTTTTATTTCATATTTTTTTTCATAGTAAAAGTGTAAATAGTAATAAAATGAACAGTTTAATATCAAATTTAAGTAAATCATTTTCAAAATTACAAGTTTCAAATATAAATAACAATATTGTTAGTGGTATTAGACAATATACATTGGTATTGGATTCAGTTGATATACCAAAAGAAATTGAAATTAAACATAGACGTGCACATCGTGATCAACCAACAAGACAACATAAATTATTAGTAAAAAGACAACATCAAGCTAAAATCAATGTTAAACGTCAATTATCACAACGTAATATAACCGATTGGAGATTAGCACCAGCACATCATTTACCAAAATTCGATCCAGAAAGACAAATCAAACAACCAAAACAATATACTGGTATTGAAGCAGATAATTTCGAAGATGTACCATTTGGTTATAAACAACGTAAACACGCTAAATTATTAGAAAAACAACAAGAAGAAAAGAAAATCTATCAAGAAATTAAAGAAAAACGTTTAAAAAGACATATTGAATTAATTACAAAAGAAAAAGAAAGAAAAGAAGCATTCAATCTTAAAATGAGTTCAAGAATAAATAATAATAATACCACTGTAGAATCTTCAATTTAAAATAATATAAACAACAAACAAACACAACATTAAATACACACAATAAATTATACATATAATATCGATCATATATACTTTTTTTTTTCATAAAAATCTGTGATCACTCTCCTCACAAAATTCGGTTTTTTTTTATTATTTTTTTTTTTTATTTTTAATTTTTTTTCGTTTTTGTACAATACTGCAAAACAACAATTTTAGTATTGTCACACACAATGAACACTATTCAACAAATTGAAACTTTTTCAAAAAGTTTAAATAGTAATAGTAGTAATAATAATAATAATAATAATAATGATTATACAACTACATATAATTCATTTTTAGATTGTATTTTAATAATAT
>JACAFY010000813.1:0-11392 GCA_015252635.1 Dictyostelium capitatum
AAAAAAAAAAATAAAATTTTAAAAATAAAATTTATATTTTATACTTAATTTTGAAAAAAAAAATTAAAATTTAAAAAAAAAAAAAAAAAAATAAAAAAAAAAAAAAAAAAAAAAAAAAAATGAAAATTAATTTTTGGCTCATTCTCAAAATTTTTAAAAAAACGAATCAGTTTATATAAAATTTTATATACCAAATATATATTAGCAATAATAAAAAATGAGTGAAAATAATAACAATAACAATATAAAAAGTGGTTCAACATCACAACAACAACAACAACCAAAACCATCAACATCACAACAACAAAATTCACAATCAACACAACAACAACAAAGACCAACAATTTATACACAACAACATTATAATCCAAAAGAAGGTGCAAAACAAGCAAATAATGTTAAAGTACCAATGAGTGATTTTAGAACAAGTGTTTTAAATCCACAACAAATTAAACCTGCTTTATCAATGACAAAATTTAGAATTATTGCTGGTGTATTAGGTTCAATTGCATTTTATGTTACATGTGTTTCAGAATTGGGTGATCATACTGGTCAAAAAAAAAATGTTACTACTGAATTTAGAGAAAAACATGATCGTTTCATGTCTAATCTATTAGGTTTTGATGTACGTGAAAAAATTAGAAAATTAGAAAAAGGTTTTTTTGAATTAAGAGATGGTACTGGTAAAAAAGTTGAATCTGCTCAATTACCAATTGATTCAACAACTACAACAACAAATCAACAAGAACAATCAAATTTATTCTTAAATGCTGCAACTGGTGGTAAAATGGATATGGTTAAACCAGATGTAAAATATGATACTGAAATGGATCGTGTAAGAGCATTAATTAAATCAAATGACCAAGCTTCATTAAAACTTGAACAAAAAATTGAAAAGGAATTTCAAGAAATTTTAGATAAAAGATATGGTATTCCTAAACCAACTTCAGAAAGTAATAATTAAATAATAATGATAATAATAATAATAATGATAATAAAGAACAACAACGCTATTTTGTATATATATTTAAATTTGTACATTTATTTTATTTGTTTGTTTTTTTTTTTTTTTTTAATATTATTCTTCTTTAATGATTTCACCATTTTTAACTATTGTAACTCTTCCTTGACCAACAGGTTTTGAATAGTCAATTGTTTTATATGTAATATCTTTTGAACGTTCTTTAGAGAATGGATTTGTATCTGGATCTAATTGATCAATATATAAAGCTGATGCTGATAATGCAAATAATCCCAAACTAAAAAATATCCTTTTCTTTGGATCAATCATCTAGATCAAGGTGGTAAGGGTGGGGGATATCACACAATTATTAATATAAATGAATATTCAATTAGTTAACAACAAAATATCACTCGTTTTTCAAATTATTCTTACTTTCCATCTTTGCCATATTGATAATGTATTTCTTGAATTTGGATCCTCAATCATGTTTATATTGTTGTTTTAAAGAATTACTATAGTTTATATTAAATTAATGAGATTGTACACACAAATTGTTTCTATGTTATTAAAATAGATATTAATTTATAAGGCGCCACGTTGGTTTAACTGATTTCACTTTAATTTTTGAAAAAAAAAAAAAAAAATGAAAAAAATTAGTTTTTTTAATTTGGCATAAATTTAAAGTTTTCTATGGAAAAATTTAATTTTTTTTTTTTTATTTTTATTTTAGTTTCTTTTTTTCTCATATAGGAAAATAAACAAAAATATTTTGGTCAGTTGACAGTTGTTGTTTTGAGACCCATTTCATTTTGTACATTCATTCATTAAATAAAAATATATACATAATTGATTAAATTAAAAATAATCAAAATTACCCCAATTCATAGGTTTTACAGTTTTTATATCACAGATATTTGAAACTTTTTTTTTTTTTTTTTTTTTTTTTTTTTTTTTTTTTTTTTTTTTTGCATTGTCATTCATAATCCACATAATTTAAAAAGTTAATTTTAGATACAACAAAAAAAAACACACTTTTTTTTGTTTTTTTTAAAAATAAATTTACACCCACCACTATTTCACACACAAAATATATAAATCATTCATTGTTTTTCTCAATAACATAAAAACATACATATAGATAACTGTATCAATACATATAAGATTTATATATATATTTATATATTATAGTAATATTTCAAATATATCAAAATAATAATAATTATAGTTTTTTTATTATAGTGTGTAGTGTGTCTTTTTTTTTTATCCACCCCAAATTGTGTGTGTTTCTATATTATCATCTCAGTATAACCCCTTTTTTTTTATTAAAAAAATAAATTTTTAATAATAAAAATTTATTTATTATTATTATATTATTGTTGTTATTATTGCATTTAAATATATATATACATACAAACCATAATTTAATACATACACAAAAAAAAATATACATATAACAATAATAAATGAATTCGTGGTCAATAGAGAATGAATCAGATACAACATCAAGTTCTTATGTTGAAATTGAAAAGTTAAAAGATATCTTATTACAACAACAACAAGATGAAGAACAAGATGATGAAATATATGATGAAGATGATGAAGACATAGATATAGATGAATTAGATGGTGAAGATGAAGAAGTATATGGAGATGAAGAAGAAGATATATATGAAGAAGACGAATTAGATTATGAAGAAGAAGAAGAAGAAGACGAAGAAGACGAAGAAAGTAAATCAAATTCAGAAGAAGACAATATATTAATATCACCAGCAACATTGGCAACACCTGAATCAACATCATTATCACCTTTATTGGTATCATCAGAAAATGGAGAAGAAGTTGTTTTAAATGATTCAAAAAGAGAGGTAGCAAAATTACCAAATATAGACGAACCAGCATATTTAGAATATGAATGGGTATTCTATTATGATGATAGTACATTAAAAGGTCAAACTTCTGATGATTATCAATCTTATATCAAAAATTTAGGTTCTTTTAATACTGTTCAAGTAAGTAATAGTATTATATTTTAAATACATTGTACATCTTTATTATTATTGTTGTTAATATATATTAACATAATTATATAAATTAGGGATTTTGGGGATATTGGAATAATATTATAAATTCATCAATGTTTCCGGATGGTGCAAATTTAAGATTATTTAAACAAGGTATAGCACCAATGTGGGAAGACCCTTGTAATGAAAATGGTGGTAAATGGACATTATCATGTTACAAAGAGCAATCACATAACATTGCATTAAAAACAATATTAGCATTAATAGGTGAACAATTAGATCACTCTTATGATATTGTAAGTATTGAACAACTATAATAAAGCATCACTACTTGCAGTATTGTTATTAATTGTAGCTATTCTTCTTAAAGTGTGGATTTGTATTATCAGTTAGATCAAGCAGACATGTAATTAGTGTTTGGAATAAATCTGGTGATGTTAAAGAAATTCATGATAAAACATCAGAACAATTAAAAGAATGTGTAATGGGTAAAGTTTTTAAATATTATCCACATAAACAATTGGGTAATAGTAGTGGATCAGTACCACCAAGTCCAATGACACCTTCAGTTAGTTCAAATAGTTTATCATCTTATAACAATAATAATTATTCAACAACACCAATGAAAAGAGAATATTCATCACCAATGATTTCTTCAAATAATAATCACAACAATAATAATTCAAGATTAACTCAAAGTACTAGCATCAGTAACGATTTATATAAAGAAACCAATAACAATTGTAATAATAGTAATAATAATAATAATAGTAATAATTTAATTTCATCATTTGAAAATGTAAACAATAATAGAAAAGAAACATTTAAACATAAAAAGAGTCAATCTGCTTCTTCAATATATACTGGTGGTAGTGGTGTTTCAACTTGTAGTAATAACAGCAACAACAGTAATAATAACGGTGGTAATACACCTTTGAAATCATCTGGTAAAATATTAAGAAAAGAAAATTCAAAATCAAATATTATATTATCATCAATTGAAATATCATCTTCAAAAGATCATATCAACATTGTTAACAAAGTTGATGAAAATAGTATTGTTGTAAATAATATTTCAATTGAACAAACACAACAACAAGAAATATTATATAAATCAAATTCAAAAGAAGATATTAAATTGAAAAAACAACCATCGCCACAATCACCACAACAACAACAATCAAAGAAAACATATAAAGATAAATCAACATCTAGCGCTACACCTTCAAAACCACCATTAAAAGATAGAACAATTGTTAATAATACTACATCACCTATAATTAATGTTATGGCTACTGTTGTTATACCAAAAGATGAAGCAGTTAATATCATTACAGCAGCAACAACAACTCCAGTAATTGAACCAGTAACATTATTTGCAACTTCAGCATCAGCATCAGCATCATCATCATCATTAGTTGAAGTTGAAGTTAAACAACCAGTAGAACCAAAAGATGAATATAATGAATCTAGAGAATTATTACGTAGTAATTTATTAAGTTCCGAAGAAAAGATTATAGATTCATCACCAAATGATGAAGGTACAGATCCATTTACAAATGATGAATTGATGGAAAATATTTCAGAGATTTCAGATTTTCATACAGATGAATCATCACTTAGTAACAATAGAAAATCAAAAAGTAAAAAGAAATCAAAATCAAAATCAAATGGTAGTAGCACTGGTAGTATTAATAATAGCAATATCAATAGTAGTAAATCATCATCATCACATAAAAGCAACAGCAGTAATAGTAAATCATCAAATTTAAGAAAGAACACATTAAAAGGAAATAGTAAACATCATCATCAAAAAGGTTTAAACAGTTCATTATTATCTTTGGATGAAGATGGTAATCAATTAGGATTGGTTCAAAAATCAACATCCATTTTTAATTCACCAACTTTAAATTTCTGTAAAGAACATTTTCTTGTTTTCTTTATGATTTTCGGTATAATTTCGTTAACTGTTATTTTACAAAAACAATAATAATAATAATATATTATTTATTGATATATAACATAATAAACAAACAATAACATATAAAAATAAATAAAAAAATATTTTATTTATAAAAAAAAAACAAAAACAAAAAACAATAACAACATACAAAATTCGTATTTAGAATGTATCTGTTTGTGTCTTTCAAAATAATAAAAGCAAATAAATATGTATTTTATTTTAACTACTACCACTTTTGATTATATAATTTTAATTTTTTTATCTTTTTTTTAATTGTGTGTGTTGTTTTATTACTGTTTTTTTTTAAAAAGGTATTATTAATTAATAAATTATTATATTAATAATAATAATAATTGTGTTTATATATATTTTTTTATATTTACCTTTATTTAGAAATGTTTAAAATTTTATCAATAATTTTATCAATATTTCTAATACAGTTTATAGTTGAATCATTTGAAATACGTTATATTGTATTTGATGGACTAAAGTGTATACAAAGTGAATTAAAATATATTATATCAGCAACTCAATGTTCAGGATTTGGGTATATAGAAAAAATTAAAAATAACATTACAATTTTAAATACAATTAAAAACAATGATGATTGTTTATATGGTGCATATTCAACATCAACTGCATCTTCAACAACAATATCACATTCATCATCATTAACAGCTTCAGAAGAATTTAAAGAAAATTTAAAGGTTGAAAAAGAATTAAATAAATGTTATAATGATAATGTTAAAAATTTATCATACAATTTTCAATTATCAAGTGATGACTTTCCTATTCAAATTGAAGATAAAGGATTTTGTAATCAAGTTTCAATATTACCAAGTTTTAGTGAAGATGATCAAGATTATACATTATATGATCAATGTTTTAATTATATGATTGTATCACATAAAAATGGTTCATGTCAATTGGATATAACATCTGAAGGTGAAAAAATATATTCTAAATTTTATTGTATAGATGATAAAATACATGAATACAAATGTAATAGTTGCAGTATTGTTAATACCAATAATAATAATACTGATACAAATTGTAAAATGGTTAGATCGTTCCTTTCAAATTCAACTTTATCATCTGGGTGTATTAAAAAGATTGTTCAAGCAAAACAAATTACCGTAAAAGACAACCACCATAAAAATATGTCTAATAGTAAATTTAATTTTAATTTATTATTATTATTATTAGCTGAAACTGTGGTTATATTTATGATATAACATATATATATATAACATCATTCAAAAATCAAAATATATTTTTTCAAATAAAAAACAAAAAAAATTACCACGCATATATCAAAAAAAAATATATTTTTTTATTTTCACACCCACTCGTTATATATACAAGATTTTCAAAATAAATCAATCTAAAAAAAAAAACACAAACTGTATTATAATAATAAAAAATGATGTATATATTTTGAAAATTAAATAATAAAAAATAAAAATAAAAAAAAATAATAAATTAATAAAGATTAAAAAAAAAAAAGTTTTTATTAATTTGTTCCATTAGTAATAGTAACTACACTACCATATACAACTACAAATATTAGTAACAGTAACAATAAATAATAAATCATGTCAATTAAATTAAATTTAATATTATGTTTTTTAATTACAATATCATTTGGTATTGTAAATTCATTTGAATATAAAGAATCAGAATATAATAATGGTGAATGTGAAGGTGAGCCATACATGATGTACAAATCATCTCGTTGTAGTGGTTTGGGTTGGATAACTTATAATGAAGATTCACAAACAGTTATAATTGTTAAATCCGATAATTCAAGTATACCAATTGATTGTAGTCCATCAACACCATTTAAAACAAGTGGTAATAACAATTCAACACAACAAGTTAATAAATGTATCAAAACAGGTAATAATACAAGTATTTATGTTGAAATTAATAAAGAAGATGCTCCATACAAATATAATGAATTATGTAACGATATCGAATTACAAAATAATAATTGTGCAAATGTCCTAATTAAAATTTATCAAAATTCCACATGTACTCCAACTGGTAATGTTACAAATGAATTTAATAGATTTACATGTAGAGGTGCATATGTTGATGTAGATTTATGTAAAGGATCATGTTCTGATATAAATTGTAATTTCACTTCAACTTACCAATCAAATGCATTATCATGTTCAAATATTAAATCTGTTGATTATCATAATGGTTCATTACAATTATTATCAAATCAATTCTCATTCTTTATCATATTATCTCTATTCATATTATTTGTTACATTTTAAATTAGTTAATCAATGTATAAATATTTAATTAAAATTTTAATAAATAATAAATAAAGTATATGTATTTCCAATTATGGTAACTTGTTTTTTCGAAAAAAAAATATTAATTTTAAATTATAAATATAACATCATTCAAATAAAACAATTTTATGATCATATAAGTACAAATCTGTACAAATATAAAAAATACGTAGCAAATTATTTATATGATAAACTTTTTATTTATGATGTTTTTGTTGTGGGGGTTATTTTATAATATTTAAAATAACAATAAATAAATTATTAACAACTATATATAATTGTATCCGTTATTTGAAAAAAAAAATTTGATTCTTCCAATTGATTTTTATGACAATATTTATAGATTAATTAAATTTTGAAAAATGGTCGACCATTATAGATTTATTATTTTCATATAATTATTATATATTAAATTATCGAATCATAAAACACATATATGAGAAAAAAAAGATATATTTTATATGTATCGTTAGGAATGTACAAAAATAATACTTACACACACACTAACACACTTTCACTTGCTCCCCATATATAATATATATAAAACATTTATCACACACACACACACACACACACACACACACAAATATACACTTTTATTATTTTTATATGTATTATATTATTTACTCGAATTGTAATTGATATTTTTTATGTTACCACTAATCCTTCTTTTATAAGAGTTAGTGGTGTTAAATAGCGATATAACAAAACTGTTTTTTTTATATGTGTTATATATGATAACTAATAAATTTATGATGTATTTAATTCAAATTAAATTTTATTTTATATGTATATAAACATATGCTTTAACATCAACATTGTGTATATTGTTGAATTTTGTTTACTTGTAAATTTTATAATTCCAATAATTTTAATAAAATAATATCACATACACAAAAAAAAAAAAAAATATATAAACCAAAAAAATTTATTATTTTCATTATTTTCTGTACACTAATTAAATCAAATATATATATATATATATATAATCTATAATCTATAATCTATAAAAAATGAAAGGTCAAATTAATAAAAAATATAATATTAATAATAATAAAAAATCAATAATTAAAAAATCAACAACATCAAAATTTGTAAATTCAAAATTACATTCAAATACTGTTTCCTCTTCTGCTTTTATTAAACTATCAAATACCGTCACAAATACATTAATTAATCAAATAAATAAAAAAATTAAAAAGTTATCATTAATTTCAAAAATGTCAAATGATCATGTTGTATCTACCTCTGCTCCATCATCATCATCATCATCATCATCTACATCATTTAAAAACACAACATACAATGTTGTTAAAATTTTAATTCATTTTCAACAATATACAAGTTTAACAATTAAAGATATTTCAAATTATTTAAATTGTCGAATTGAACATGTTGCATTCATAATTGAAATATTATACATTTTAGAAATAATTCAAAAAGATAATCAAGATGATGACCATTATAATTGGATTGGTTTTGGTAATGAATTTAAAGAAACAATTGAATATTGTAAAAATTCAAAATCAAATTTCATTACAAATCATTCAGAAATTAATTGTTTAAATAATTATACTCAACAACAATCAAACAATAATAATAATAATAATAATAGAGATATAGGATCAATGTTACATCAATTTATTAAAAATTTATTAAATATGGAACAAGTTTCAATTTCAGATTTAAAAAATAATAATGTATTCACATCAATTGATTCAACTCAATTTAATTTAATTAAACATATTTCTAAAATATTTTCAGTTTTAGGTTTAATGGAAATAATTAAAGTTAAAGATTCAATTGATAGTTTTAAATGGATTGCATATAAACCATAAACCATAAAATATAATAATAATAATATAATTTGTAAAATTAATAAATATAACTTTGTTGTAATAGTATATTTAGATTTATATTTGTTTTTTTTTTTTTTATTTATTTTTTGTTGTAGTAGTTGGTTGTGTGTTGAAATGATTTTTAAAAAAAAAGGATGTTTATCTTCTACCTTTAGCACCACCACCTCTCTTGCTTTTACCTGGTCTTTGTGGTTTATTTCCTTTTGAACCTTTATTAGCACCACCTACAGCACCTTTACCACCACCAAATCCACCTTTACCACCTTTATTCATTTTACCACCTTTACCTTTTGAATAATCTCTGTCTGCATTATTTTTCTTTACACTAAAACTACTCATGTCATTTACAGATTTTGAATCATTTGTTTTAGCGTATCTCTTTTTACCACCGAAACCATATTTAGCGTCTTTCTTTTTTCTTTTATCACCTTTTTGTGGTAATTGTGATTTTTCAACTTTCTTTCTGTCTTTTTTACCTGCTAAATCATCAACTAAATCAATATTAAATTCATCTGAAACATTACCCTTTTCACGATCTATAGATAGTAGTAGTTATGTTAGTATCATATTTGTGATAGTTGTATATATTTTAAATAATAGCATGTGCTTTATATATTTGATAATTACTCTTTCTCCATTTTTTAACAGATTCAATACTGTCTGTTTTTTGTTTTTGTCTTTCTTGTAATTTTTGAGTTTGTACTTGTTTTCCAAATTTCTTGATTTCTCTCTTCTTTCTAATCATTTCTGCAGTTTCAACTCTCTTCTTTTCAGATTGAATATTTGATTTAATCTTGTGCATTTGTTGATCAGATTTAATCATTTCTGCAAAGAAATCTGGTTTTCTTCTAACTGTAAGTCCATGTTCAGCACATAATTTTTCACATTCAGTAACTGATTGTAATGTTTGTTTATAACTGCAAGTGTATGATATAAGTGGTATAAATAATTAGCACAAAAAAGTTAATTATATATATTAACAATAACTACAACTTACAAAGCAATTTCTCTACTGAAATCATCATGAATATCTTTGACATCAAGTGGGTGTTGTGATGTAACTGCTAATGTATGGATCCATGGAATTTTACCACTGGATAATCTGAATTCTCTTAATTTATCTTTCATACCTTCCTGTAGTATTAATTTATCTTAGTTAGTATTTATATACGTATATATATATATATATATATATAAATAAATAACTAAGCGATATTGATACTTACTATATCATTTACAACATATTTATTATGAGTTGATCTTTGTTGTTGTTGTTTTAATTGTTGTTCTAATCTTTCTTGTTTATCCATTTCATTTTCAGAATCTTCCATTTCTTCTTCATCTTCATCTTCGTTTACATCATCTGGTTCTTGACCATCTGATAATTCTCTAATCATTACAGGTGCTTTTTTTGGTTTTGCTGCTTCTTGTTTAATAATATCAGCAACTGATGCAAAACCTTGGAATGCTTCTCCAGACATTTCAATCTTTTTACTTAATCTTTTAGTTGGTACTGGTGCAATTGGTACTTCATTATCTTCTTCGTCTTCATCTTCATCTTCTTCATCACCACTATTCATTTCATTGAATAAATCATCAACTTGATCTTGTTGTTCATCTTCGTCTTCTTCATCGATTTCTTCTTCATCATCAAATTCACCTTCTAAATCTTCTTCGTCTTCTTCTTCTTCTTCATCTTCTTCAATTTCATCTTCGTCTTCACTGTCATCGAAATCCATGACATCTTGGTTATCATTTTCACTATCGAAATCTTCTTCATCTTCATCATCTTCATAGTTACCACTATTTGAAATCATATCTTGTAATTGTCTTTTTAAAACATCATCATCAAATTCTTCTTCGTCTTCATTTTTTGTTTGTTTTTTTGATTTAATTGGTGCTGATGATTTCTTTGCTACAATTGGTGCTGATGATTTCTTTGCTACAACTGGTGCTGCAGCTTTCTTTGCTACAACTGGTGCAACAGATTTAGCAACAACCTTTTTAACTGGTGCTGGTTTAGAAGCAACAGCTGTTTTCTTTGGTGTTGTTTGTTTAATTGCCATTTAATACTATACTATATATACTATGTGTAATATATATTATTTTTGGTATGCAACAAAAAATTAATAAAAATGAAAAAAAAAAAAAAAAAAAAAAAAAAAAAATAAAAAAAAAAAAAAAAAAAAAAAAAAAAAAAAAAAAAAAAACAAAAAATAACTTTTTTTTTTTTGTGTGATTGAGTTTTTTACGCACCTATAAAATGATATCATTTAGTG